>DWLS01000890.1:0-25578 GCA_018246255.1 Pachliopta kotzebuea
AAAACTTGATTATAACCCCTATTAATCGAAATAAATAATTATGTAAGCTGTTGTAATGTCTTCCGTTATATGACATTGCTATAAAATAATTAATTTATCATTATGAATTATTATAATTCGTTACAATAGCTACGCTGTAACGCTACCCTTAGATATTTGATAGTGGCCTTTGCAACTAAATGCTAAGTTGCCTTTATCTAATGAAAGTAATCCAAGCATTCATAATCCTTTCGTAACCGTTCCGTTCGTAAACTAGTACTAATGTTTCGCCGTCCATTAAATATAAACTGAAATAACGAAGATTGGAAACAAAACGCACTTTCCGCTATTTGGTAAAGAAATATAAAATTGTATTTGTTTTTAACGCATACTACAGAAGTTCAAACATTCTTATACTCTTCTACGTGAATATAAAGCCATATGGAATATTAAAAAGGAACTCATATTAATAATAAGATTTTCTTATAACTTCAACTATAAAGTGCTAGGAGAAGTTTCTCTAGAGATCGCAGATATTTTCCGCTTCCAATGTTTCTGCGAAGATAAGAATCGATGAGTTTAAAATTGCTTTAGATATTGTTAAGTTTATCTGTTAAATATCTCTAGTATTATTACATCAAATCGGTATATATTTTAATATGTTCACTGTTAAATTTTTAGCTGAATTTGAAAAGTTTAACATTACAAATATAATATAACTGATCGGAAATAGTCATCTTAGTTTCATAGAACCTTTACTCACATTGAACTCGTCACTTGATTCAATAATAATATTAATTAGCCAGATCTTTAGAATAATAACAAAATCACTTAGACAGAAATCCCTTTAATGCCTAAAATTTGACAATAAAATTTACTATTATGTTACAACAATTCTGTGAAATTGAACAACTAATGTAACAAGAGGGCAACCATTTTGTTTTAAATAAAAACATGTACAGAAATAGGGCTCAAGCAGTGGTTTTCATTGACCAAATGGTTTTAGGTTAAACTTGCAATTAGTTGAAATCCAATCTAGTTAATGAAGGTTTTTTAACTGTACCTTGATTAATATTTTGTGGGCAAGAAAAACAAACACAGTCTTTTCCTTAACTTGAAACACATTTGTTTCACGTTATAAGGTTTTAAATAAAAATTAAAAACTGTACAATATAGTGTAAATGTCAACAGTAAATTCAAACAAGGATTACAATAACTAGCAAGTGACAAAGTTTACTAAAGAGTAAAGTAAGAGTTGTGGCAAAGTATTTTTGTTTAAAATAAAAGAGCTGGGTAAACTTTCTATTTAATAATTTTAAGGGTTCTTATAGAACTATCAAGTTAAAAAAGTTAATTCTTTTCTGCTTTTTAATACTTTTTCATCGACCTCTAGAGAATATAATTATAGAAACATATACCTGTAACATCACACCGATTCTACATCGGGTTAGCCAACGCAAACGTGTTGTTTATTTAACTACTCCACCGGATTAACTCGATCAGTTAAGCTAACAATAAACCTATTTTAAATTAAGCCTAAATAAACTTGAAACAAATTACTAACTACCATTTTTGAAGTATTTAATTTCATCAAATATAATTTATATTTAGATTATGAGGTAATTTTGTTAGATCACAAATATTTACTGCCCGGAAGTAATATGCAAAAATCGCTGTGTTCATGAATGTATTAACCTTGATAAACTAAATAGGTATATAGATACATGTGTGAAGAAAAAAACTATAAGTTTACGACGGAAAAAGTCTGCACAAAAGATATAAAGAGCGCTACCGGATACATTTAACATCGTGTTCATGTCATGAAATTCGTGCTCTTGTCTCTAAAAGCTCTGTAGTATTCATAATAGAAAAAGGTACAAAGGTTATATTCGTCAAAATCTATTCTGCTATGAAACAATATAATACCTAGTAATAACTTCAAGGCGAAGAAATTAACTTGTATCACAAAGATCTCTACTTCGACTCCGGAGCCGTATGTGATGGAGTTTTATTAATTGTAAGGTTTTCTCGTATAAGAAGAGCATTACTGAGTTCTTATTGTCAATATATCGGAATATTTAAGACAAGTACACTTGACCATCACGGCCCTATTAACATGTATTAAAAATTTGTGGCATGGTATCTTCTTTACTAAAAACAATAGAAATATAAAAATTCAGTAACTGCTATTTTAACGTTAAAATAAAGAAAGATATAAAATCGTAGTTCATTAAAGGAAACTACTATTACAGTAAGATCCGTTAGCAGCCTCGAACAGGATTTTTATTTCCTTTAGAAAGAGAAAAACGATTCTATTAGCAGATATTGAGACATTACCTGCGTCGTAATCTGATTTGGAACCCAAAAGGGGCAGGTAGTTTGGTTACAGTGTAGCTCTTCAATTTATCATGACTTACATTGATACACTTTTAACAAGATTTTCTATATTCTCTGTTGTTATACATTTCTTTTGAACGATATATTCATTGGCCGGATTAAATCGATTAGTTTTATTGTATTTATATAGATGAGCTTCGTAGTTATTAACATATACAAATTCGGTTTAGTAATATAATTTAACATAATCAGTGGACTATGTATACATTTTTTTTTCCAAAGTATAAGTAAGAACATTCCAGCGACTATTTTACCGATAAAATTTGCGTAAGCTTTAGATCTCATAACTCAAGGTATCGATTTGAATATTAAAAAAACGATATTATGGAACATAGTCGTCCCCATAGTATTCTAACTTGATGGATTAAAATAATAATAATTATTATTACCTTATTTCTCTTAAAAAACACATTTTATTTAGGCCGTGGGTCCCAAACTAGAAGTAAAACCTGCATTTCGGGAATCAATTTCATATAAGAAATGACAACGTTTAGGGTACAAAAAAAAATAAGAGCAGTCATACACTAATATGTAAGGTAATGGAAAGGGAGAAACAAAATACGTATAGATATTTATTATTATAACGTGTGTGTGTATGTATGTGTGTGAGTTTTGTGTTGTGTGCGTGACTAACTAGTATTTATTCATGAATAGATTCGAATATTACAAACAAGACTGGAAGAGAAGAACATGTTGTGCCGACCCTACATAAAGTGGGACCAGGGCAGGAGAAAGAAGAAGAAGAAGAGATTCGAATATTACATGTTAATGTTTAGGATACTTTCAGTTTCTTCATAAGTAAGCCCAATCAACCGCTGAAACACAATAGTTTCGACCTTGTAATTATTTAGAGATACTGCGTTGAGAAAATTACAAATCTAGTTATAAATCTTTGGGCCTAGAAATTCGTAATTCGTCTTCTGTATACAACACAATTAGAAAGCGGGATTGGACATCGCAATGTTCTTTTGTTTTTAAACTTTAATGTTGGTGTCGGTGATATCTTTTAATAATGTGCAGAATAAAAAGTTTCCGCACATATAATTGCTATTTTATGTACTTCAGCAGTGGGATGTCTAAAAGGTAGTCGAAAGATCTTTTTCAGGAGAGGAGGATTCTTGATAATAATACCGAAGATTGGAAAACATAAAAAGGCCCAACTGACTAGTACCTTCAAAATGCAAAGCTCAATGAATATAAGTAACGCCCCAGAATAGTGACATGCCCAATATCGACAATACCCTACTTTCGCGTATTTTTCCCACTTAACACTCGCCATATAAGACGTAATACAACGTCTTATCCGAAAGCAGAAAAGAAAAATAGAATGAGAATGTAATCTTTTTTGGATATCTGTGTTTTATTTCGAAATATCTGTACCAGTAAAATAATATAAAACTGTACATTTTTAAACGTTTCTAATCATATCAAACGTGAAAACGATAATAAGGTTTCAGAACAGATAATGATGGTTTATAAAACCATTTATTGGTGTATAATAAGTTGAATATAAAGCTTTTCGGAATTATATATAGTACAATTTCTTTTCTTACTAAACTAATCAGTTTATTTGCTAATAAAACTACTGACCGGGTAGCCAGTCAAAGGCACAAAGATTTTATCAGGCTAAATGAAATGATTTATAAAAAATTCAGATTATTTAAAAGGATCATAATAATGTCATATGTACCTGAACAAAACATTTAGTTTTTCATCGCTTTAAAATTAACTATGAATAATTTATAAAAAAGGAACTCTTTAAATGAGATGTTTATTCAAAAAACGCTAAAATTACATTGAATTTTTTGTATAAGCTACTAAAAATTTATCTTTCTCTTTTATTTTACCTAACATAGGTAACATGTAAAAGTTATATTACTTTTAGGAATTTCTTTGGAAAATAAAAACATGTAATATATTTAATAATGTTTTATAATATGTAGGGACTGGAATATTAACTATACATTTAATATTGAATTAAAACTTATTCATGGGTAAGTTACTATATGTACGTACTATTTGGCAACAATGCTACTAAAATATTATAAACTAATAAATCGTTTTTAATACACAAAATTCCTAATGTTTCATGTCGTTATCTACAACAGCCATTTCAGGCAATATATCTCAAGTGTTGTTATCAAAGTTGTATGAGATTTAAGAGTGGTTATATAAATACAGTAGTACTCTTATAACTTACGATTGTCTGAAATTTGATAGATTTATCACTCCAGCAGGAAAACCAATTACATATGAAGTCTGTTCAATACAATATTAGGTTTGCGAGCAAGCAATAACCAATTTTCGTTTACTATTAATAGAATTCATAAACATTTTTTTCAATAAACACTTTTCAAAAAAACAAATAAAACAGAAAGTTTTCGGGTAAAAATACATTTTTGTTATTTAATAGTTCTTAAAAATGTTCCTCTTATGTGCTCCATATTCTTCCACACTCTATATAATACTAAATGTAAAACTAAACAACAACTAAATTAGCTATTAGTTAATAAACTCTAACCTGGCATATACAAATAAGGTTTGTTAACTATTTCTATCGTTTAAAATTTCGTTCACCATTTCTACATTGAATAGTTTATACACTTTATAAGCAGATTAATTATTTCCATTCAACATTATAAAACGAACAATCTAGAATATATTTATTAACATAAAAGTATGGCTACCGAAGTTAATAAAACGATTTCATAGAAAATGACTTTACTGTTTATTTTCCAATATTACTTGATAATGGATAGCCGAGTTATCCAATTACAAAGCAAAATTTCCTTACCGCTACTACCTGTATATTTGACATGTTACGATTATCTTGTATACCAAATACATAAAAAAAATCTAAATAAAAGTAACTATTGTTTACTGTATATGTTGGCCATCGGTTAACTAAACTATTTGAACATAGATACCAGTATTTCTGGATCAAAGCCAACCAAACGCTAACAGGATAGTGATTCCTGAAAATAGATGAATAAACAACTTCACTCCTTATAGATACTCAATAAATAGATTTGATTGATCGAAAATAAATAATACTTACGGGTATTTGTACCAACATTGTATTTACCCAAATTAAAGACTGTTTACTTAGATATTATTAACTGGAGTGGTAGTATAATCACTTAATTCTATGTATAATTACGTAAATTAAAAGAGCATCGTTTGAAAATGATTTTGTAATAATATGAGAACATTTTCGAGATTCAAATATTTTAATGCCTATGCAAAGCATCTGCAATGAAAATATGTTATCTATTTTCACTTACTCGTACATAGGCTCTAAAAAATGTCGCCTTGAATTTAAATATTATTCACTGAATATAATCAAAAATTAAGTATTTTTAGGATTATTTATGAAATATTATTTACGGAGAACTGTTTAGACCTTGCATACGAGTTTAAATTCAAATCTATTTAGAATAATTAAGTTACAGAGAAGAAAGTATCGGAGTAAGAAAACTAAACTGGTATGTCCAGAGAAGACGTGATTATAGTTTAGTGCAGTGTATATCATCTTAACTTGCACCACATTTTTTATCCTATAATACACATGCATATTTACGTCTACTGTACAGTTAATGCTTTTGAATTAAATTACTATTCAACTGCATATTACTGTCTTATTTATTTTAATGTACATAAATGAACAGCTTTCCCTAAAGATTTTGATGTAACCTTTAAATATTGTTCTGTTTAAAATCTAAATAGAACTTAAGCACAAACACGTACAAAACAATTCCTGGGGACAATTGTAAAATTGATGCGAACACAACAGACGCGAAGTTTTCCTCTACATACTATTTTATAATATTATTGAAAAAAAATTAAGAATCGGATCCACAAAAACTTAAATTTAAACATATATTACTCATTAGAATACTATAGCTCAATACTCGGTTTATAAATCAAAGAGTCGTTTAATGTTAAGCATGGGAATAGTTCGCATTCGAAACGAATACTTCAAACAATTTACAACTACAAAGAACTTATTGATCTTCCTTTTAACGTAGTTTATATTCCCATAACCTAGATTTACACAACGTAAACTTTTCCGGTTTGAAAGTATTGATTAAATTTATGTCAGTAATAATTCAGCGCTAACGATTGTGCGTTGCCCGCTTTGACTAATCTTTACATACTAAATAATGTATTGAAAATTTGTCGATAAACTAAATTGAAATATCAATAAAAAAAAATATATAAAGATGTTTTCTTCCGAGAACACTCAAGTTGTGGAATGAGTTACCTGCTGAGGCTTTCCCTAGAGGCTACAACATGAAGTTCTTCAAGAAGGGTGTGAAGAGGTTTTTACAGAGTCAGCAACACGTCAGTGATGCCTCTGGTGTTGCTGGCGGTCATAGGCTGCGGTCACTGCTCAACACCAGGCGGGCCGCAGGCCTGAATGTGGTGATTGGGTGCAAGTGGGATAAAAAAAAATCAATAAAAGTTAAAGTAACTATTAAATTTTGTATAAAATTAAACATTTAAATCAGATTTGGCTATACAATATACATGTTTTAATAATTATGAAATGTTATGATAAAATTATACAATATGTTCAATACATAGCTGTATCTAAATTAAAATACATTCATAAATAATTAAAGAATCTATTAACAAGTATTATATTGTAGTTAAACTATACTCAAATAAATATAATAATGTTGTCGATTAAACTTCAGAAACAAAGTTTCACTACGTTTCTTTCACGATTAAACATATAGAAAGAATAGACATAACAAGTACTACTTCTATTGACATTTTTTATCATTGTTGTTTATAAAATTAGATTGAAACACATTGTTTCGTTATTTGTCTATTACTTTCATTTGATTTGTAAACAGTTAACTTAAATATTGGTGACAATTTCACTTGTATATAGTATAAATCAAAAAACATGCCTAAAAATTTATCTATTAAAAAAACGTTTATAGTAGTTTATAGTAAAAAAGTGTTTATAGTAGTACAATAAGTAAATCTAAACAAAACCAATAATTATAAGATATATGAGTAAAAACCCTGAAAAGTTGGTGGAAAGTTAAAACAAAATGGATATTAAAATACCTGTCGCTATGAAAAAATATATTTGCCAGTCTTTATGTTTATCGGTTCATTGGTTATGGATAATGGCGTCCACTAACAGTTTATGGTATACCTTCTATATTACATATGTATATTTATATGAGTATGAGATCATGTATCTGCGGAATTGCAAATTATTTTTTAACTACACGACATTAGTCTCACTACTATTTTATATAAATATGCATCTCTGAAATACGCAGTTTATTAGGTCTAGCATTTAGTGATAAGAGAGTGTTTTTTAATTTAAATCACTCTTTTTTATTTTAGAATATAATAATTTCAAAGCCAAATATTATTCATAATTTTTACTGAATATAAGGCAAGTTATTTTGTTAGAAATCATTTATTTTTTCCTTTTCCCTTAAGGTGCTAACTTAACTATAATTCCCATTATCTACACCCACTAAACTTTACACTTGAAGGAACGCTTTATTCTCACTTTTCACCTTTAATATCCAAACCTTACATAAACCATCAACTATTCACGTTATTTTCTTTAACTTTTACTATGATAACCTTTAAGATGGTAACTTTTGAAAAATCAGACTATATATCTTTTTAAAGTACCATTAACTTTTAATTTTTTATTTATAATATTTATAATATATATGTAATATATATAACTTTTTATTTATTCACAAATATAATAGACCATGGATTACTTAGACACTAAGTTCAATTATACAGTAAATTAGATATTATTTAAAAAAAAATGGTAAATGTTTAATATAATATAAAAAACTTTAAACGAATATCCAGTTTATAATACCTACATACATACGTGAGTTAGCAAATAATTGTGGTCATTATCATATAAAATAATGTTTTCTCACTCATCGACAAACTGTGAAAGATGCCATTATTCACAATTTGATATATAGACCCCAAACGTTACTTAAGTTGCTGAGAAAAACAAGTCTCCGATTTCATCACAGAATAAGTTTCGTTTACGGAAACATATTTTTCATGCAAAATAGATTTTTTCATAATAACATCTTCTGTTTTTAATGTGACGTAAATCATCAACTGTAATACTCTAATTTTTATCCCCAAAGTTAACACTCACAATCCAACTAATAATGAGACAGATTTTAAATATAGTAACAGATAGCTAACAGTCACCGGTGGCACCGGAATCGAACCAATGATATCTGTTATAAGACAATCGTTTGAATACCACGGAGGTCTGTTTAATATAATTTGTGGGCTGTTGTAAGTCACTAATTTCTTAAATTATTATTACATATTCGTTTTGGTCGAAAAGATAACTCAATCTCGTGACTATTGACTCAACGATAATTCAAAAAACGTTGTTTTAATAGACTATGACAGGAATAAATATGTACTCTTTCTGTCAATACAGGAATATTATTCATTTTGTTTTTGTCAACTTTTTTCAAGTTATAATTATAATTATAATGCATAATTCTTTTAGATAAATTTGGCTAATATTCAATAGGTTTTCTCTTTCTTCATCATCAGCCGATAAACGTCTACTGCTGGACATACATAGGCCTATCCCGATAATGAGGGGATTTGGGCCATCTCCTACCACGATGGCCCAATGCGGTTTGGTGAGGAGCAACAGCCTCGTTTGTTGATAGACAGGGAGCAAGTGAGTTGGGCTTGGGTCCCATGAGTTATTGCATAGGATCTATTACACCCTTTTTCTGTCTTAAACAGTTTTTAGTAATATTTATCTTTTGGTTTAGTTTTATTTTATTTATGTAAAATTGGTTTGTTAAAATAATTACCAAATATTATATTTCTACAATCTACAATAAACTTATTTTTTTCTTTTCTATCTTTATATTTTTTTAAAGTTATCATAGCCGTGTTAATGATTTTCTGTGTCAGGGTCAATTTCTGTATATCTAAATATCGCAAGTGCCGACGAATTACATCAAATCTAGACAACCGTATGCAGTGGTCTAGCAGTTTCAGCGTTGTGTCCTATTTATAGCAGTGAATGACCTACGCTTTGCATTCGCTTAGAACAAATACACATGCGGCTTTGTTCCTGCCGCAGGGAACGTACAGAAATGTATATTGCTGCCGCTTTGTCTCCAACATAACCAACCGTCCGCACTATGCAATTAGTTACGATGAATATTACCTTAGCATCACAGAATCCGAAGTAAGAATCATTATTTACATAGAACTGCAAATAAAATAACTACAAGAGCAGTAGAAATGTTCAATGTACAATAAATAACAATATTCTTTATTGTATTACAGGGTTCAGAAAACATATCCTTTTTTATTGGAAGAGGCCACCAAGGCGTTCAACTAATAGTAAATGATACACTTAGCCAAAACAACATGACTCTGATTAAGATGTCACAAACATAGTTATAACTGTATTGTACATTACGCTCATCTCGTTCAGACATTAAATATTAAATTACCAGTAATTTCACTAGCTTACAACTCCTTTCAAACCAGAACACAATCACGTTTATACAGTACCTTTTATGGTATACAATGGGAGCAGCGATCTTAACTACCATGACATTCTACGATACCACCAGAAAATGATGTTGCAGTAAATTTATTTTTAAAAACTAAATTTGGTAGGTACAACACGTCAAAGTCACCCATCTAATAGAATTTTATACTTCATTAACTCGACATCATGGACATTTGTTTACAGTTCATCGGCTTAGGTGATGTCTTCAGCTATGAAGATAATGTAACACGCGTATATATTGATCTTTTACACAAATATTCTTTTTAAATCGATGTTATTTTGAGGCGATGAGCAAAACTATTCGTTTTCAGTGGCAACGTATTAGCACATCGCTAGTTAGGATATTTGACAGATTCACATTTTACAAGTCCAGAAATTCTAGGTTTAGTCATTAAGACACGTACATATCCACCACGGATAAAGCAAAACATAACACAAAAATATTAACAAGAAACTACTAAATTAAAATTATACTCTGATATCTCAATTTCATAATTATTTAGATTCCAAATATCATAGAACTAATTTCTTTTTGAGTTTTCAATAATTTATAACAAAACTAAAATCATAATATTTTTACGCAACAGCTTTTTTAACGAGTAAATAATTATCAGATATGTATACTAATGGTTATCAAATATTTATAAATTAGAGAGATCGGTTTTGTTTAATGCGTATGTAACGTGAAGATAAACGAATTTTCCGGATCAATCAGATGAGCTCCTGTTAATAGCTTTATTATCGGTCGTTAGATCAAAATAGGTCAACCGGAATACATCAGTTTCATGATTAAACAAAGGACATTTACAAATTGGTATGGGCCACTGACATGAAAGTTGAAGCCAAACAATCAATATCAACTGAAAGTTCATCTTGTTCTTAAATCACTGGGCTAATTTTTGTAAATTTTATGCAAAAGAAAGGCGGGAACTAGTTTAAAGGATCTTGTTACTTTGTTTTACACAATAGGAACTTATTGATGACAGGTCTCTGCTGCCGCAGACTATCTAAGTACGAACGCAGCTCCTATTCCAGCCGATATATAGTATTGTGCAAACTTTACTGTGTTCTTTTTAAAATATATATATCTTTATAAATATTTGGCGAAAGACACTGGTGAAGACTATTATCCAGCAGTGGATTGGAAAAGACTGATGATGATACAAACATTACTGTGTTCAACAACTTACCGTCAAAAAACATTCTCATTTATTACAATAGTCAATTTTAATATCACATTCAGTGAATAGCACAGATAGTTAAAAAAAATTTTCGTAAAGATCTTCAGCTTACGAACATAAAAGTTTATTTTTACTACGCACGGTAAATTAACGAATGACGTGAACACATTATACTTTAACTTTGTGGGATCTCCATCAGCCTATTAATCCCTTATTGGAGCACCATGAACACTGCATCAAACATCTAGCCCTAATTAACTTTACGTGATTACAACTATCACCATTTATTAAGTCTTACCTCTGCTATTTAACCTTACAATCATTCGAACAATATCGGTGACCTTTATTATTACAAACTTTAGCTATTACCATTTTCTACACTAATAATTTTTTTGCGTGTTTTGGTAATTTTTAACGGATAAATTTACTCCATAATGAACTTTTGCGACTCTATTCTTTCACCTGATACTAAACGGTGTTGTATCGCTTTTATTAGATCACACCTTTCTTACTTCCTTTAATATATAGGTCGACGCCATCGTTATTCCTCAGTTGACTTTATGCAAACAATTTTAACGTCACTACATAACCGGGTCACGTCAGGTAAGTATTATTTTTATAAATTAAAAAGCGATAAGTTCAAACATTTGTGAGAGCTAAAATAGTGCAGAGTTCAAAACTTTGAATTATGCTGATAATCTTAATTACAAAGAAAAAAGGTTAATAGTAATTTAAACTCTAACATAAAAGGAAAGGATTAAAAAAGTATGCCATTTGTAATAATTGATACATAGTCGTATTATATAATAATAAAATGAAAAATTTCACTGAAATACGGACACTTGTGTTTGTATCTTCAGCCAACATATGGAGTTAAAAACCGGAGCTCGGTTGGTAACATAATAACGTGAAGAGCAAATGTCACAGATAACCCTCGACCGTACAAAATGTATATCATTCATAACTGTACATATATTATTGTACAACCAAAACTATAACCATGAAGACCTGTTTATCTAGGAGTTACACAAAGACTTCCACGTAAACTAGAAAAGAAGAGGTATATTGATAACGTAAAATTATGTTTATTTTTATTTAAAAGATATTTCTTGTATAAACGAAACTTCGGCTGTAGTTTTAACGCATTTTGCTTTATTTAGTTATTTCGATAGTACATGTATTTATAAAACCTAAATCTTTGTTATCTCATTATTAAACTTTATTAACTTATATAATGGTAATGAAAATCGAAATAAGTATAACTTAATAAAGCAAAATATGTTTAAACTATAGTCGAGGTTTCGATATATTCATTTTGATAATAATTATATGAGACTTGTACTAAAGGAAATATACAAAGTTCGTTATATATTAAAAATTATAATTAACTACAATATCTGAAGATGATACGTATTTTCCTAAAAGATCTATCTCCTAAGTAAAATTAAGATATCAAAACACCTACTATTCTCTATCTATTTCTAAATTGAATTGAATATTCTATCCATATAAATCTATTCTCATATTTTGTGTTCACACGTTCATAAGTAATGACAATATTTTTTGTATACAAGTTAAGTTATAGGTAAGTTAATAACATACAATGTACGTTATCTGATATGATTTAGTGGCCGCAAAATGAAGCATAACAGAGTGACAAGAGAAATGTACCGTTCAACATTAAGATCACTCACTATAATATAAAATAATTTATACGTAAGATATTTTTTTGGTCTATCCAATTGTTTATCTCTACTTCCAATAATCATTTCAGCTCTGTAGTAAATTCAGATATTAACGTAGATAAATTTTAAGAACTATGTCAAGATTTTTTTAGGACATTAGAAATAAAGTTAAATTATTTTTCATTAACTTTTCTTCCACCGCATTTCTTGTTATTAATTTCAAGAAAGAAAATGTATTACTGCAAAACATGACATGAAGGACAAAAAAGAATATCTATTAATGCTGAAACAAACGATAATTTCTATGACGACGCAAATTTTTTTGCGATTCAGAAAATTTTTCCTCAAATGATATCAGATGAGATGTTGAGAGGATTTTTTAAGTAATAATCATCATTTCTTAATTTTATTTCTTGGAAATCGTTTACATTTTTCACTACGGAAAATAGTTGAAAATAAGTTTTATTTTAAGTCGTGTATTTAATTAAAATCTTTATTATACTTGTGAAACAGATTTAACTTTGTTAGCTTTTTTATCGGCGTAGCCTAAGCCTTGTAAAGGGTTTACATGCTTGCGGCTGGGTAGGGCAAGGCAACCCTGTATAAATATATATTAAAAATATACAGAGCAATAACAAACGACTTCGTTTCAAACGAGTATACCTTTTCTTCAAAATATGGGTATAAAATACATTGCTGCGTACTTAGATATAAAAATAACAATCCATCATCTTTTATGATGTATTGCGTTATGTAGAGATCGTTGCGCGCTTAAAAGAAAACAAATTTCAATTATAGATAAAATAAATTTTCAATATATTTATTACTAGCCTTATTATTCAATATTAATAATAAAACACAATATAAAGTTAAGCAAATAGTTTCAACGTTTTAATCCGAAATCAAAAACTGTACGAAAGTAATTACTTTATTAAATCGGTGCAAGTATTAAAAGATAATTATCATATTAAAGTAATATAAAAGAAAAAGTAGTTTTCTCTCAAAGACAGTAAAAAAAATTAAAACAATTTCAGAACATTTTTTCGACTAACCTACGAGACTAGCAAGATATTCACATGTCATTAGTCAGGATATAGACAGCCACACATTGTGCTCGTCATTATAACACACGATATATTAAGTCTGTTACCCCAGAAACTATACTAGGTTTCAACACACATGAAACCATAACACAGTAATATTTGCACACTACTATCTGGCGGCAGAAATAAAAGCTGCAATAGTACCTGCCCAGACGTTTTCCTACTCCCAGTAAGATTTAATTATAACTGTAAATCATAAACAATTTTATATTTCAAGGATCGTCAAATGTACATATTTTCATAATAAATAAAAATGAATTCCGTAATAAAGAGAACTAAAATGCAAAAGACATTTGCGTGCATCGGAATTTCATGAACTTCAATTGGAGGGGTAAATTTATATTTACCTAGACATTTATTTGTCTAGACTTGCGGTATCTAAAGTAGAAAAACCCAGACCAGAGTCTGGGCGGGAAAATCGAGAATAATTTTACGGCGTCGATGCTCCTTACAAAATGTGATATAAAATTTAATAACAACGTAATGTAAATAAGATGTTACATCAAACTACATTTGTAAAAGGATATTTTTTGTAGAATCTATAATTAAATACTAATTTTACAATGAAATATCTAAGTATTCAATATTTTGTAGATTAGTACTTGTGTCAGTTGATATATTAATACATAAAGATATTACATCATAATGATACTAATCAAAGAATTTAATTTTTTGTTAAATTACTTGACATTTGATTAATCTATTATAATGAACAGAGTATTTGCAGCTGGTGTATTTTGAAAAATTCACAAACCAGTAGGCGTAATTTACAAAACATCCATTTAACAATATCAGGAAAGGCATATAACGTAAACAAAACATCTTTTTGGTTTGATATTGATGTATTAAATTAAACAAACCGACGGTAAATAATGTTTCTTCTTTTTAAAAAAAATGATCTTGCTTTATCTACATCTAGTTACTGCTTATTCAATTCTCTTCTTTAGGTTCATAAATTTAATGAGGACATAATTATAATTAAAATTTCAAGCTTTACAATATTAAAGAATATATACTTTGTGATATATAAATAAACCCTTTTTCAGACTGCTCAACAACATTATCTAAAAATATCGATTAAAAATATAAAAATCTTTAAAAAGTTTTGTTAAAAATATCTAGTACATAAATAACTGGCATTTTCTGTATCCTTATGACCTAGAATACCGAGATAATCACGTAGGCAGCTTTAAACGGCGAAAATGAGGTTCTGCACATTTTAATAAAAAAATAAAAAATAATCATGTCTGTAGCGCTGGTTAGGATTTTTACACACCATCTCACAGCGATTTTGGTATAGTTTAAATATCTAATAAATGTTATTACACATATTGACAAATGATGATACAGATAAAAATATTACACAAATGATTATATATATAAAATAACCGAATGTATAAATTTTTCAAAACAATATTATATGTTTCATTGTTGCCAACGGTTCCCTTTCTTCAAATATGAGATCATACAGTAGCCGTAAAAACTACAAGATAATTATAATATTACAGGTTTTCCAGAATTTATGACTGTACTTTCTCACTACAACACACTTTTATACTTTTCCTAAATTGTAATTGTTTCTTTACAAATAATGATCACACATGAAATAACGGAATATGCCTAAAATCAATACAGTGAACGTGGTGTAATAGTTTATACGAAGAATTATTGCTACTAAACATTTGATGTATCTATTTTGAGTGATGCAAGATTGGCACAAGTTCAAGAATTTAGAACCGTGTAGGAGTCTTTTATAAAGCATCAATTTAACAAATCCGATAAGGCACATCAAATAAACGGATCATAGTGCGTGTTACCACATGCTTTCATCAGCTATTACTGTATCAGTATTTCACCATGATTACCGCCTACATACGATAGTTATAAACTTTCCTAATAAAATTAAAAAACTTGTTCAAAATCTCACTGTATCAAAAACATTTACATAATTAAAAAGAACTAAAACTTTGCTTTTTTTTCTTTGTAAACTGTTGGCGTGTAAATCGATGTTTATCATTTGCAAGCACGGCCAACTCCTAGCGCTAAGAAGATAACTTTTTATCACAGAACAGTGTGTAATAACACAATACATAAAATTATCTTATGTATCTGATCAAGTTTAATATTATAAACTTAAAAGGAAATAAATAAAATTCAAACCTTAACAAAATTTTCTGATCACTACGTTAAACATGTTAGAAGGAATGCAAATACAATAAATAAACATTTCTAGTTCCGTATTAGTTACTTTTTGCCGATTACTTTTCATCTTTACGAAATAAAAATCGTTGTTATTAAATATTAAATTTTTTGTTAACGAAAATATCGTTAATATTGTTAACTATAATATGTTGAAAATATTATCACATGAAAAAAGTTTACAGCGAGTGAGGTTGAATAGAATATAAAATTATGGGCTACATCGCCTAGAGGGAATCCTTTGTTTACTGGATAAGTAAGCTTTTCTCTTTCAATTAGCGTACCTTAAAATAATGCTTTACTTGAGACTTGAGATACGCAAGAGGAAATAGCCACTTCCTTAAACAATTTAAACAATCAGTAAGCTGCTACTGCCCCTTTTTATCTATTTACATTTTTAAGAGATTAAGTTATGTAATCTCATTTTTGTCCTGTCATATTTTGATCAAATTGAAATATAAGTTTAGTTGAATTTTGTATTGTAGTATTACAAGGTTTTTTCTGCAGAAACTTGTCCTCTCATTTTTGAGAAATAGAATACATACAGATCTCATAGAATTATTTCTAAATGACCTATGCAACATTTTTCATTCCGATTATAATTTTTTTAGTATGCGGGTAATGGGCATTAGATGCGTACATTCAAAAAAAAATAATTTTAATTGGATCGTAAATAACAGACGCCCGCTGTCTTAAATGTACTTCTGCAAAGTAACGCTTGTTATAGGATTTATTTATTACTATAATTAATCAAAACAATTCTACGAGTAACAAGAAAAAAGGAAATATATACAACTTAGAAGCTTTGCCTGCAGAAATATTAAAATTACAAGAAAGTAACGAAAAAAAAAGGAATGAATTTTTTAATCATCTGTTGACTTAAATTCAAAATGAATTTCTTATAAAACTATAAGATTATAAGACCAATGGTGATAAATTGTTTTTACTTAAAATACATATACTATATGTTCATTTCCAATTCAACATAAATGACGAAATAAATGACATGAAATAATAAATTGAAAAGAATTTAAATAAATAAGTTAATAACGAACGGAAGAACACGCGAATTAACTTTCATAACACGACATTCATACTTTCAATTATAAATTCCTTTAGTAATTTCAATATCCGTAGCTAACTTCTATAACTGAAAACAAAAATTTTTGGTTAAAAAACTGTAAACAATATAAAATAAAACATCTCCAATGCAAATTTTATTAATAACAGTTGACCGTAACACATATTCAACTACAATTTGTCCAAAAAAATACCTTAAGACGTTGATTTAGGATACAAAGTGTTCGAAATGACAAAATGACTTAAGAAGATTAGCAGAATTACTGTTAAATTATAAATGTATGATGAAAAATATACGAAAGTAATTCAAGATATGCTCTCATGTAATATTTCAAGTACTACCTAATTAGTAAAGATAAATTGAGCCCCGTCAACGAGGAGGAATAGGATCGTAAATGTTTGCCGCGAGCTTTCATGGAAATAAATTTACTTCTATATAGATAAAAGTTTTTAACATTTTAGCTTATAACAAATCCTATTGTTTGTAAAAAGAAGATAAGATCGAGAAATACATATTTACTAAATGGCCAGACACCATAATTAATAAACACGCTGCTAAAAAAAACATATTTTAATACTAAAGATGAATTGGTTCAATTAATTAGTTTTTTATTTACTCAGTTAAATGGCGGATTAAATGCCGTATGTAGTTAACATAACTGTCAAAAATAATTCTCCAATTTACTATAATTTGATTAAGAGAAATAAATACAAGTACAGCTTAATATTTCTCGGAATAATACAAGGATCAACTGAAATGTCGAACCTCTTTGGGACATTAAATTTATGTTCAGACCCTGATATAAGGCCTTACAAAAGGATCAGTTCAGTTATGCATGAATTTCAAAAATTTCACCTGAAGGTTTGAGCAAAATATTTCGCATGAACCCTTTGTAATTTTTAAACAAAATGTTTAACATTCATACGCCCACAATATTTTCAAGTCATTTAAACAAATCTCCATTTATGTATTTTAATAGTATATTTATACGTGACTTAGTATTTAATGTACTAAATATGAAATATTTATTTAATTTATTGTATTAATATACTTAACAAAATTTTGAATTATGATAACCATGTTGTCTGTAAAATTTGGTCATGTTTTCTAATAGTACTGATGTTTGGAATTTAGATTTAGGTTTGAGTAAGCTCTTCACTTGATTCTCAAAAGGAATTTTTCGATATTATCTCAAATACATAATATTGATAAGGAATTTAAGTTATGAAACAAACAGAGAGAAATACTGTTCTGTGCCTTGAGGCAAAGGATGGTGTGTTGGTACTAAAATAAATTTGCTTACTATAGGATCTTTTAAGAGTAACACAAAAATTTATGGATTACCTTTTGACAAAGGTTGAAAGTCTGCAGCGGAAAACAAGATGTTTTCTAAGCACAGTCTTATACGATCGTTCAAAATTTTAACCATTCTTATTATAATTAAAACGTGTAAAAATTTGCGACCATAACACATCCTATAGAAACGTATACTTTTCCTATATGTGAAATACGTTTTCCCATATAATGGAGCCAGATTTTTGATAATCTATAATCAAAAACTTTTGCTTATTACCTATTGATTGCAAGAATTTTAATACGGAATAGGTATTCGCAAATAAAGAGTCACACTTTGACAAATTGCATTGTCAACGAACGGCGACATGGGCCGGAAATGAGCAATCTGTCCACTTCAAGTCGTATTCGATCAGACATTTAATGAAACTGTAATTTGTTGGCGTCGTACCGACGTGCGAAACTTCATTTTCACTTTCAATTATGCTCTCACTGTACCCAAGTGTTCCGTCTGAACTGACTGCTGAATGATCAAATATCTTAATAGTTATTATTATTACATTGTAACTCAATTTTAAACTGTCCAGATAACGCTGACAGATAAAGCAATGAAAAAACAATATTCATTATTATAAAGTCAACCTATTGTCTTCCACTGCAGAAGCCACTTAACAGTCAACAGATTGGAACTCGAAGAAATGGTGTCCGATCCATTATTTTTCATGAAGCTTATGTAAAAAAAAGAAGCCGAAGATAGACTTTCCTAATGTATTTCATTCATCATATGATCTTGACCACCGTCTGTCCACCAGGCAGGATAACGTCTTTTCTCCTCGGCCATACGATGTTAACAAAGAGATACTATTTTTCAAATATATTTAATTCTTGTAATACATGATTCTAAAGTACGAGACTCTCCCGATATGTACTCGGAAAGAAGAGCAGAGAGTTTCTTCTTAGCTTTAACTGCAATAATTCCTAACACTGAAATAAAATGTCTAGATATATATAAGTACGGGTATTCAATATTCCTTTTGTTACTGAACGGTCTTTGTGCATAATTTATAATGTAAAAATGTCTGTTAAAGTTTGTGTGAGATTTCCATCAGGGAAAAGAACTACGAAGCGAAACCTTTTCTTAAAAGAAATTGCTAATTTCAAAGCACGCTACTTAATAGAAGATAGAAAATGGATTTTACGTCAGGCACAAAAGTTAATTTAATTTTCTAATATGAAAATGCAACAACACTTTTCTCTTTAGATGCAACTTAAGCCAGAGTGATGCTATTACCTCCTTTCAGGATATTTTTGTTTAGAAGTTTTACAGCACTTACATACCAAAAAAAATAAAGTATTGTACATACTCTTTTATTCACATGTTTTATTAATGGTAATTTGATGAGTTTTGAAAAACTGAAATTAAACCCGTATATAAAAGTTTTCTCAGTATTTAAATATATTTTTTGGAATACAAAATCAAATCGATAATATGTACCATATTAATCATTATATTTTATAAAATGATCAGAAAAAAAATGTTTTCGCATCACAATAATGGCAACGCATCAAATAGGATTATTTGGCCATCGAAGGCGGCTTTAAATTTAGGTCAGACTACTTAAAAAGGTATTAGGATAGGATTACAAGCACGTGGTATCGATGGTAAGACCTTAAAGGGGGATTGGATTTTTTTTTTATTTTAACCATGATTGAACCGAATAGTATAGTATTTAAGATTTTCACATTTCACAATTCTTAATGAATAGGTTTTTAGGTTAATCCGTGTACCTTAGACAAAATATTAGCTGAAACCATAACCTGAACATATTTTTGTTTTGAGCTAACATAAACTTTCGTACGACGTATATGTCAAAGATTTTTTCTGTGAACCAATTGTTCAATAGAAGAAACAAATTGACCTTATTAGTATTAGTCTCTTTAACTTATTCATTGCGTTTTATGGAAAATATGCAATCGTGAATTTATTTCAAAATGCCCTTGTCGTTTTAAAAAAGAATAACATATTTGAAAATATACCAACATAGTTAATTAAGTATTGTTTAAGATTGGCCTCGTTTAAATAAATGTTGCTACGTTTGAGACAACGAAGATAAAAAGCTCAATAGCTGTCTAGTATTCACCATTTAAATGATGATAAATGGGTAAACTAATTTAGTGTTATTACTGTTCTACTTACTAAAATCAACAGTAACTTTAATTTCAAGGCACTCACCTAGAACTGAAAAGACGTATTTAAACAGTGGTTCTGTGTTAAATATTCTAACTAAAGTTACCTTGTGTATCGGGCTGTGGGGCTTCTTAAATAATTAAATTTATCTATAAAAAATATTTGAGAATACATTTTGTTGATGTATTAAATTGTTACAAGTTATATTACACATTTACTGAACAGTTTTTTTCTTTTAATTTAGTAACAACTTTACAATATTACCTAAAAATTATGAATCTGACGTTTACAGTATTGAAATAAATTAGAATATACAACGAGTTTACTGCTTTTAAAAACTTACAGTGCTTTTTCAAAGATTTTCCTTTAAGAAATTGAGTAAAAATTTTACATTTTAAGACTAAAAGGTATTTATATGTTTTCCTCATATCACAAGATGACCAGCTCAATAGTGTTACTTGTGTAGTATTTTATATTAAAAAGTTGTGAGTACAAGAAAAGGACGAATCACTTTTAGAATATATCATTCATCATTGAATATTAGAAAATAAAATGTTAGTAGTACCGTCAGTATTTTCACAATTTCTTATATTTTTACCAATAGATATTAGAATAATCAACACGATAATAGATAATTAATTTCGATATATTTAGTCGTCTATTATTCGGTTGTTACGATTCATAAGGAATAATTTAACAAACGAACATGATTTCTTTTCTTTTATATCTCGGCGAATAATTTACGGTAAACTAACAACAAACCCCGAGCAAACATCAGGTTCAATTGACTGTATGATTAAATGTAAATATACTTTTATTGTAATTGTTTTTATAGAACAAATTCTATCAGCAATATCAAGGAACAATTTATGAGTTAACAAAAAGAAAATATTGGTTTAGTTAGAAACACCAGGCCTAGTCGAAATCTATTGCAAATTTCATGAAACAATATCAATCTTTATAGACTGTTTAAATTAATGAGCCATTAACTTTTCACTTCGGAATACAACATGTTAAACATTGTTGGCACTGTAATTTTACTGGCTAAAACTGGACACAGTAATTTTTAGACATAACAAATGGAGAATTTCGATTATGCTTGATAAGGAATTTTGATGGTTAGGATTCTTTGTAGAACTAATACCTAATGATGATGAATCATTAATAAACCTGACGCTCTTTCCTTCATCGCAAGTTTTAATCGTTTCGATCGCTTTTTCTTAGAACACTTCTTATAAAAATCCTCATAACTTGTATCTACTTTTACATTGTTTTAATGCATTATTGTATTAAAAGAGAAATACATTTCTGTGCTTATTTGTAATGAAATATTAAAACATTCAACACAATTTATGAGTAAGCTTGGCTTTAATAAACAAGCCCCGTCTCAAGATAAAACTAGAAATAGCTTCCCAAAATTTCATTTTTAAGAATGAAAATATAATCTATCTTTAATTCAAATATATTTGTAGTTAAAGCTCCGACAAATTGTTAACCGTTTATTTTCACTGTTGAATAAATAATGAGAAATAATTATGCAGGACACAATTTTCCGCAACCTTTCACACTAAAGTTGTGCTCATTGTAACTTTTGCAATTAAAATTATAGACTTAAGCAAATAATGAAACTGATATATTTAAGCTTAAATTCTGAAATAGACAACGTAGAAAGCAATTGAAAAACCTTTTTTATGCGACTATGCCACTGGATGATCATTATCCCAGTAACATCATCTTTATTAAATGACAGTAAAGAATGATAGTAAGTAATATAAGCTAACTAAATTACGTAAGTATGAAAAACTACTACTAGTTGCAAATGCAATTTTGTTATGAATACTTATTTACCCAGAATTAAAACGTTTGCGTTTAGATTTGGGTCTTCGAATTCCGCTTAAAAAGGATTGTAGCTTGTGAAATTACTTACCTAAGGAGACTTATGTTACTTGGTTATCAATATTATGTGCGAAGCGATCAAAATGGTGCACTACGTAATGCAGATGAAATTTATATCTCATCGATGCTTCATCACATAAACAAGAAAAGTGATGAATTGAAATATATTTTGAAAGTTTTGATTTTTGTTATTACTAAGGCAATTTAAAAATAAATGATATCTAAAAAAGTTATTCAGACATCGTCTGGGACAAACCACTTAAAACTCGTATTCATCATTATACGTTACAAATTAAACTTTAATCTTGTTATGAGAGATCGGTCAAAAAGTTTCTCGTGATGACGGAATACGATTCATGTTCAGATAATTTTTGATTTATTTAAAAATCTCTCTTTTTAACTTGTTAAAATAATTCATTTAATGTAATCTTAGCAGCAGTTGATTCATCACATATATCAGCTAAATTCATGTTATCAATATTTTGTTTATTTAATAATAGTGGTAGGTCTCTGTTGTCGAAGATCGTCTAGGTAAATACCTCTACATCTCCTATTGCAGCCGAGAAACAATAATATGCAAACTTTACTCTGTTTTGGTTTGAAGGGTGATGTGACTGAAATTACTGGGTAATGATACTTAATATCTTATGTCTCGAAGCGATGAACGCAATATGGTGATTTGTATACCATCCTGACGAGCGCCACATTGTTATGTTCATGCATATCATTTACTATCAGGTGAACGCCTAGCCAGTCTCGTCGCCTACTAGAATAAAAAAAAATTCTTTACTGAAAACCGCAAAGAACGAGAATTTTAGCCGGGTAGGAAAGACGGAATTAGTTGTGTACTTTATTTTATTTATTTTTAGATTCTCTGTTTTACATTTTACATAAAAGTATTAAATAGTTTGTAGTAGAATATGTAAATGTTCTACTAGGGCAGGATCAATGCCTTGTCCAATGTTAGTAGTAACGACATTCGCTAATACTTTAACAGCGTTTCAAGCGCTGCAAACAATTTTGCAGTGACGCGATAACCTCGCTTCGAGCTTTTAAAATATAGTATTACATTGTAAACAGATGATTTCCAAAAATAGGATGCAAGATAAACATCGATCTATTTTCTGATCGTTGTTCAACATCTCTAAAACTTAATATTCAGAGTGAATTCCGCTATTGCTTAGTGGACTCTTTATATTTTTCTTCCCATTTTCTGCACCTTTCTTCAACTTCTTGATGCCATATAGTATATATAATAAGAAACTTTTGAACCATGAATTCGTCCAAAAGATTCTCAACTACATATACTTTATTTTAATCATAAAAATAGGTCATGTTTACAATTTTTAACATGGAGGGTTGGACGTAACTTTTTATTTCTGTATCATATCAAATGTCCATGAATCGTATTACGAAGATATTCGTCGTTTCTTTCAAAACATACAAGTAACTCATAACCAGATATTTTGTATTTCATCTTACAAACATTATAAAGCATTGTAACATTCAAATACCTACTTATTCACCTACTTGAAAACGGTAGCGATCCCTACACTGAAGAGAAGTAGGTTGAGAACGTTCCGCCTTCAAGTAGTAAATAAAGTTAACCACGAATACTTTGATACCCTAAATAATTCGACCGTATTACTATACAATTATGTAAAATGACACAATATTTCAAAAGAAATATACCTTATAAAGCAATTTTATTTTTATAAACAAAAATAAGAACTATCAATTTGTATTAATATATCTAATGATATATAAACTAAGTATATGAAACCTTTTAAATTTATCATCTAGTCGAAAAATTGCATTGTCTTTAAGTTATAACTCTTTCATACAATTAATATATAATTGAAGCATATCTTCTTTGGTGTTTATAAGCGTTAAAGGGTATGTATATAGATATGTAAAAATAATATTATAATGAAAGTAGGTTGATCGGCAAGACCACAAACAACATTAGCGTATTTGTATTTGATTTTACTCATCGTAACAACAAGTACTATGTCCGTTGATACCCTCTATGTTTTTCCGTAAATATTATTCGTGGTATCAGTTGCCACTAACTTTGTCATACGAACTTCTAGAGTTTCATTCACTAAGTAACCCTAATAATAATCTCTTTTACTTTACATGTGTCAGTTCATTGCGACTCACCTGCGTAATTGTCAAAAAGGTTGTTATACAAATAAATACGGATTATATATTATATACAAGGACGTTACAAAAATTACATATTATCAGATGTATAATAAATAAAAAGGATTGAAGTTATTATGATGTATACTTTTAACTATGTAATGTTTTCTGAATTTTTTAAATTATCAATATCTATTGTTTGTTTTTAATTTTATTTTCATATAACTTGTTTTGACTAATCAATGAAGGAGTAAAAAGGGGATTTTTGTAATACTGTGTCCACAGAGAAAACGGTGAAGTGGTCTATACGTCTAGATTCTCAAAATGTAATAATGTATGAAGTTTATTGATTTCGCCACTCCGCTTTAAAAATTGTCTGACGATGAATTTATGATTAATAGATATGTCATGAAAAAAAGAATGCGAGTCGTTTTCATTATGATACTTTGATAAGAAATAGCTTAGGCTAAGGATCATCAGACACAAGCCCTGTTTTCTCCAACTGATAGCCCAACTTCATTTTAAAGATAGCACTGAATGATGATGATTTTTAAACAACAAAAAGATTTTAACGTTATCTTTCTTTGCCTGGATAGGAACGGTCGTAACCTCTATTTCTGTCACCAAACTTATCGAGTTCAAATTTTACTTTGTTATTGTTTGAATTTCATCGTAAATTTGTGAGATATAAGGCATTTTGTATATCCCCTTTTGTATAAATTGGTGCTGTGGTGGCGGTGGTAAAATATAATCCTTACTACAGCAACATTATTATGACCGAAGACATCACATATATACCGTCATATAACACTATAGTCGTTTTGTACATTACGTACAGTAAATTTAAAATAATCTTAA
>DWLS01000891.1:0-25573 GCA_018246255.1 Pachliopta kotzebuea
CCTAGAAAACGAAGACATTTGTATTATCGCGGTCGGTCCAATTTATAGTACAATAGATGAACTATGGCCACTCCTGTGTCCTCCTCATAGGCAGAGTTTTAAACTCCCTCATTGAATTTTATTTTGACGATATAATAAAAAAGAAGCTATGAATTGTTAATAAATGTGTAAAATAAACGGAATGAAAACGTAGAAAAATATTTATAATTATTAACATAAATCACGGTTCCAAAGATAGCAAATGAACAAACACAGAGATTGTAACAAAGAAAGGCCGTTTGAAAAAAAATTGTCTATGTACTTTGTTCATCCTATTCACCGTGCGTACAAAGGGGAAACAAAAAATATATATATATTCATGCGCTTTCATTTCGCTTGCGGTAATACAAGAATAACAACGGAATTTTCGCTGGACCCCTCGTAAACGGTTGGAGTAAAGACAGCGTTTTTCATATCGCATCAGTTCCATTAAGCATACGCGACCTTTTACATCCAAAAAGCCAGAAAAACTAATTTTCTCCGTACTCCGGGAACGGGAGGAAGAGATTTTTTTTTCCAATAACTACCGGTAAAGGTTGTATTCTATTAACGACGGATTCGCAACGTTTTAATTGGTCCGTTGTTTGGATTGAACTTCGCATATTATAAATAAAAAATATATCCCTTAGTATAATTTGTTTTGAAATAATGATTTATGAATGAATTATACACCTAATCATCTTTCCTATTGGATAAGTAAAACATATGGTAACGGGACCTTGGTTTCTGATTTGAACTTGCTGAGGCAACCTCATATATACACTGTTGTTAGCGCATAGATTCTTTTACAAAAATTAGTACTTATGTTTGGTGATTGTAATGATAACCTCTGTAACACAGCAAAAAAAAAATATTAACAGTTTTTTAAAGTTAAATTAAAATTATCACTCAGTTATTTTCTTTTTTCTAACAAAAAATCCCTAAATCGTAGTTTTCATTTTTGTTTATGTCGGTCATAACATTTGTACCACTTTATACCACCTATCCGCAATCATTCATCATAACATTCCTTTTGCAATTTATTCCATAACGGATGTAGGGTCCGCTCCTGACGACAAATTATGATTTTTACGCTCTTCAATCCCTCCTCTTCGCAGATGAATTCATAATGAATATTCATTCTAACTCAAAGCATAAATAAACGATAAAACAGTATTATTAGTTTTGTATCTATATTCAAACTTTCACACATTTTATTGATGTTCAATAACTTATTAATATTTCACATTAACATATTATTCATCAGCCGATAGACGTCCAGTGCTGGACATAGGCATCCCCAATAATAAAAAGATTTGATCCGTCTCAAACCATGCTGGCCTAACGCGAGCTTAATTTATGTATTAAAAAAAAAGTTTAATTTTAATCTCCCGTAATTTCTTCTAGTTATACTAATGAATATGCCGTACACAAACCAGTGCCGCAGGTTTAAGTAAACGCACGAAGAGCGATGCATGATAAAAAAAAAATTATTTCTTGCACATGGTAATTAATATTTTACAAACTGCTTATTTGTATTTTGTACTGGAGCCCAGTAAGTAGAAATTAGAGAGGTATTCTGTGTAGGAAACCTTCGGTTAAAGAAATCCATCACATTATACTTACACTAGCATAACAAATTTTTAATTTGTTTTCGTTACTTCTTGTCCCAGCTCTCATTTGTTTTATATGAACTCGACAATCGTACATTTTATAAACAATTGTCAAATAAAAAAACGTATTGACAGTCATGATAGAACATGGGAAATCGTCAATGGACGAGCACATTAAAATTCAACAGCGTATTCACAGACGAGCGAAATCAAAACAATGGAACTCACTACTCTATGCAGAGGTCGTAAACCTTGTTTGATTATATGGTAAGTGAAAGGAAAAAAAAAATTAAAATATTGGAAATTTTTTTCATTACGAGTTGAGATTTGATCTTCACTTCACATGGTGTTAAGATCCAAATAAGCCCAGAATATTCTGGTTCTTATACGTTGACAGTTTGAATAAAGCAATTCTATTATGACAATAGATTTATGACATTAGAAAAGTAGCTTGTCTATATCTAAAAATTCTTATCACCGACAAAACCCCATAAAATTTGGCTATGTTAATAAACTAGAAACTTCTGTGTTTCTAGGCAAGTCATTGGCTAAAGATTTAATTAGGATTTAATAATTGTAATAAGCATATGAGATGAAACATAGTAATAGAAACTATTTATTATAAGAATTATTTATTTCAATAAAAAACAAAAAATTTCCAGACAACTGCCACCGAAGAATGAATGACTCCGATCTTCGATATTCAATCCATCAAACACTTTGAAGATTCGCGTCTGCTTTAAATGTTGGTATGTTTAACAAAACCGTGTTAGTGATTCAATCGTGATAGTGTTAACATCATCATAGATGTGAATACAAATGTGAACTATACCAAGGCCAAACGATAAGTTATACTACCTTTATTCTGCACGTAGTCTGCCTGTAGTTTGAAAGTTAAACATATCTACGAACTAAGTATATAAGAAAAATAATTTTCCAAACTGCACTTTTTTTTAATTCAATGTTTAAATTGATTAAACTAAAAATTATTTTAAAATTTTCTTTTACTTAACATTAGAATAACTAAGTGAATTTATAAGTAATTAAATATTGTGGCAAGGTATAATATTATTGATTATATTTATATCGTTTTATGCTCTTACATTACGACCCCACGCTGTCACGAACAGATTGTTTAAGGGTGAACGCCTCTTCCGTCTTCTTGCTCTCCACTCCCCTAACTACTTCCTTTGTATAATTAGCTGGCTAATAAGTTCTTCTGAAATATTCAGCGGACCGAGAGGGACCATCGCCATTTTTGGTGGAGTCTGTCAATAGTGATTACTCGACCCTTTTGCTGCAATATCCATTGAGAATTCTGGGCTTGAATTAATAATATTAATTTATTGTGGTAAATATAAATAAATTAACAGCGTTTCGGGCAATAATAAGAACAGTTAGGCCGGTTTTAATAAGGCTTTCAATGATTTATAACTAAAGAAAAGACAAATCATGTGATATATTCATTAAAAAAACTATATAAATTTGAATTCAGATGAAAATTATTTAATAGTAAATCTTTTATTGAAACTATCTAAAGCTTAGTTTTAAATAAATCTTTAAATTTCGCGTTAGAATCTTGGGATTTTGAGTTTACAAGCACTCTGCTTTATTACTGAATGGATACTTCAGGGAATATTTCGCAGGTAGTAAATCTCAATTGTCATTCAATTTGCTTATTGCACTTTATGTAATAGTCATGTATTTTCTGTAACAAAGATAAATATTTTTCCATTTTAGGGTACATCGCTAATGCACTTTCAAGGGAACAAAAACAATAACGAAATGGGGAAGAGTGATAACTCTATACAAATATTATTTATTTCTTACTTACGCTGCGTACAAACTTTCATAAGATGTAAAATTAAAAAGTTTTGCCGAACGTATTCATAATTAATAACATTAAACATACGTCAAAATTTCAAACCCTGCATTTAAAAGTATGTGTTATGGTAGCTGTATTTGAAATCAATTAGTTACATGAAAAAAAATCTTAATAGAGATAATCATAACTAAGATCATAAGCTGTAGCAGGAGATTTACTGAGTCATTTATCCCATGACATCTAGATAATTACGGTAACGAAATTTATCATTTCATGTCTTTAGGTGATTGTTATGAGCGCACTTACTAACTTCTCGCGCATGTAATTGTTTAAAAGAAAATTAACTTGTCTAAAATGTAGCTATAATCAGTTTTCCCCAAGGCTAAAGTAGTAATTAACTCGAAATATCCCCCTAACTTCGTAAAGCAGCCTATTAACCTACTGGCTAAACAGATATGGCTCCAATTTCTACCTGGGCTTGATAGCACTGGCTCATGACAGGCGTCAAATACACACGGGTACAATTGCTCATGCATATTCAAAGTCGCCAGGGGCGCCGTCGGCCTGCTGGGGCTCTAATGAAGCATTTGGCGGCCCACGGGTACATGTTTACTTTGTGAAGAGATTGAGAACCCGTGGTGGAAAATCAGTAATTGTTTACTTTGTTTTCAGATTTAAAATATTTAATAAAACAAGCCAAATATATAACGTACAGTCATTACTAAAAAGTTACTTTAGCTGTATAATAAAAAATATTGGTATTTATAAATTTATATTTGAAAATCTTAAATGCTCAAAAAGACTAAATAAATTACATTAATTTACAATATCACAATTTCAAGTAATATTTTTATTGTAAACCTAGCTATTACTCTTTCTGTCGTACAAGAAAAGAAAACATTCCAACAAAAGCTCAGCAAAGAAATATATTTTTCCTTTATCAGCTTTCTCAAATAGATACTCCACGTTATTTGCTAGCAACAACAGAAATTAGATACACCATTACGCTTATATAAAAGGCTATCAACATCCATAATCTCGCTACGTTTTTCCGTATCACACGGCAGGAGGAAAATGAGAGAGGGTGACGATCCGGCTAATGCCCGTAAAGTTATTGCGAACAAAATGTCGAAAGGAATATTGTTAAACCATGTTACATACAATACTTGATATAATGTTACTACTATTTTTATTCGACGAGATGAGCGAGGCGTGAATTGATGGTAAGTGATACGTTTGTTCATAACAATGTGGCGCTGGTTAAGATGGTATACACAGCACTACATTGTGCCTGTGGTCTTGGGACTTAAGATGTTAAGTCTCGTTATCTCAGTAATTTTACTAGCTTACAACGCCTTTCAATAATACAGTACTGTGTGCGCACTACTTTTAAACGGTAGAAACAGGAACTTCGGTGATACCTTCTTAGATGGTTTCTGATAACAGATATATAACTCTCAACAACTTTTTATAATTTAGTTAAAACTTACTTGTCAAATGCACTTAATTTGTTCGAAAAATTAGAAGATTAAATTTAATAAATTTGTAATATTAAATACAAAGAAAGTACCAAAAAATAACTAAATAACACAAATTTCTTTTCAAATCAAGCGTACCTCAAGAACCAATATTTACGAATACCTAAAGTTGACTCAAGCCACATTTTCTTTCAAGAACGCTTATAAATTCCCGTAGACACCTTAGGGTGCTTTTAAATTGAAATTTTCATTTTCTTTTTTTAAAACATCCACCTTTCACCCCAGTTACCCTCCTCAGATTTGCATGCACAATTTCTACCTTTCGACGTTGTTTCGAGGTTTTAGTTGTTGAGAACTTTTTGTGCAGGGAGTAAGTCAAACATTTTATTTAATAGAAATATAGTGATTTTGAAGTTTTTGGATAACCATTAAACGCACACTTAGTAATATGAAAAACCTGGTGACTGCAGCAAGTTGATAAATTTTTGAAAAAAAATGTTATATGAAAAATTCATGTAAAAATGGTAAAAAAATCACACCTCGATAGTTGTTTTCCCCGAAGCTTGCCATTTCATGAGGTGTTCACCCTTGAGAGACCACCCAGGAGCGTAGCTGATTAGCCCCCCGCTACCCGGCGATTGGCCGACCCCTGTCGGCCGAGCTACCGATTCCCCCGTCGCCTCAACTTTCGACTTCTTGGGGCTTGTCTGGAGCCTGAAAAAGCTTCGCCGATGAATCTTGCAACTTTTCGATGGGGAGAAGAAAAATGAGCTCTTCTTTGGCGATTTTTCTTGTTCGTCGCTGCTTGATTTTGGTACAGTGAGTTCTTCTGCGCTGGTTTCCGGAATATCAATTGAATTTTCAATCGTGCCGCTACCGCTCGCCTTCGGTCCGGAATTTTCGTCCGCAACAAAAAGTAGGGTACGTTGAACAAATGGCGTTGCCTTATTATAAAATTCATACGGCTCTGGCACTTTAAAGCTCGCCGGAATTGTTGTGCGATGCGGTTTTGAAAATCTTCGCTCCATGTATTTTCTTGCCATGTCATTACTTTAATTAAATTTAAATTGGTTCTTTATCATATTTTAGTTTTCACAGAACGAATTAAAAGGCCTGATATTTGTGTACATACAAAAAGAAAACAAAAAATGGTATTTTAAATACATATGTGCAGTAAAGTTCTATATTTTATCTATTGTTTATCATCTACTGTACTCGTGAAAAATTTGTTACAATAAAGTATGAACTAAATGAACCTAATAGTACACTATTAGGTTCATTAAATACAATAACTGTAATCATATTTGCGATCAAAATAGGGTTAACAATTTCCAAAAAAAAAAAGCAGAAACATAACATGGCTACAAATTAAGTTTCAGTTTAATTTTAATCTACAGCTATATTTTGATTGTAGTACTAAGTTCAATTAGATACTTAGTACTGGTATTCAAAGAACCTGATACGTATCAAATATTCGATATTATTATACTACAATTATATATGTACGTCTAATTCAATATTTTTTCTATAAATTGTAAGAAAAATTTATGTAGCAGTAGTAAATATGAAGGCGATGAATAGCCTAGTTATTTTGATAATTGACTTGAATAATTATTTCAGTATAATTAAAACATGCGTCATAATAAATACACAGAGTCGTGAACAATTTGGTGCGTACTTAGGTAAGATAAAAATTTTTTCATTCGTTAAAATATTATATTGTTGTAATATAAGCAGTTTGCGTGGAGTTGCGATTTTCATGCGGAGGCTTTACTGGATCGATCGTTGTGCGTGAGTAAATATCGCCGCCCCAACTTTGCGCTTGCAAAATGTTTATTATTGTCCTTGCTTCTGTTATATCTTATCGCAACGCGGTAAGGTTAATAATGCAACTGGCGAAAGACTCTTTAATTTTGCAAAACAAAACAGATGAGTAGCAGCAAAAGCCTTTGGAAGACGGTGAATATTTTGTATAAATTTTGAACTTAAGAGGTATACATTTCGATTTATCACTAACTTCGTGCAACATTATACATAAATAAATAAACTTATAATGTTATTGTTTTTATCAGTAATGTATAAGCAAAATTTTGTATATCAAATAAATAGTCTACGACGTACAAATTGTGTAATTTCTTAAAAGGGATTGAACTTTTAAGTGCAATTAAAGTGTTAGATATTTAACCAAATGTAATAAAACATTAATAAATACATATAATAAAACATGACCAGAACTACATATACATATAAAGCATTGTTCCAATAAGAGTATCGGATTTATGTTATGTTAGAGGGGGACCCTTCGAGGTCCGAATTCGTGACTCCCATTATCTATATAGGCGCAGGCGGTCAATAGACTATTAGCCAGAACTTAGCTGACTGCGCCTTATTATATTGTTAAAGCGTATAATTTGAAAACAAAGTCACGAATAAGATTTGTTGGAAAACTGCTTTAAGACTGTATCAGTTTTACTATCTAATTATGTTCGCAATTGACCTCTGGTTAAGGACTATTATAGTTTTTTTAAACATGCAAACTCTGTGTTAGGTTTTAGCTAGTAGAAATCAAAGAATATTTTCAGCCAAGCTAAAATGATTGATGACACGTGATTTACCTTTTTAATAATAGTAAACCGTACATGAAGGTGCTTCAATATAACATATTTCATTCGGTTCAATCTTAAAATAAAAGTAATACTAGTTTATAAGAAAAGAAGCCTTTTCTGTGTAACCTGGGTCGATATGATTCCTTCTTCTAAAGAGACGAGTCCCCTCAATGTCCCCAGTTCTTTTGTAAATAGCTTTTCGATTCGAATGCCGCGAAGGGGGAATTATTACATTTCGATGACATGACAAATTGGAGATGGCACACACAAGGGAACAGATACACTTGACCCAGGGAATTAAAAGGAAAAACATAGACTGCTTCTACTACTACATTAGGGTGAGTAATACTGAACCGGAAGAAACAGAATTACCAATAGAATTTTCATTTCCAGTAATAATTATTAAAGGAGGAAAATCAATCTCTTCTATGCCAATCATTATTCAGACTGTAACATCTTCTTTTATTTCACGTACTCATAGGAACATAATTAAAAAAACGTGGATCTATAATATATCTCTTGAATACAAGTAGATGGATCATGTTACAGTCCCCTTTACCTGTTTTTTATTGCTAATTGCTATTTGAAACTTACAGGAGCTATAAATTAAACAAATTTAAAACAATTCGTTTTGTAATCGTGTTTCTAACAGATAAACATTGTTTTTATTATGATTATTATTAATTTTCATTACTGAGTGTATTTCCAAAGAGCATATTCTTTGAGGTCATAAAGATAGATAACTTAAAGGCTAAGCTATTGTACCATCTTCGAATATAAATGAGTAATTTACCATCGGGAAAAACGTACCCATATTGTGTTAGTAATCAATGATTCGTCCAAGTCATCATATCCCAAGATTTCGGTTATTTTTTAGTATTATATTTTTGTCACAAGTTACTTATTACATTTGCCACGAAATGAGATCAAATTACTATTCAAATATATAATAACAGTTAAGCAAAATACCTTAAAAACCAGGATAATTTTTACGACTTTACGTAATTTCAATAGATTCGAATTCTACTTACAAATAAATGCATATATTAATCTAAAATCTGTTCTGTATATAACATAGGAATTATTTTGAACAGAAGCGGCGTTCAAAATAAATGCAGACGTTACTCTATTTGGCTTATTTCTAACTTAATGGGCCATGCACCGTCTACAAGTTGTAATCCTTCTCAGTCAATGTAGTTCAACGAACCTGCTTAACACGGTCGGTAGATGTCAAGAAAATAAATAGGAATACTGATGGTAACTACGTTTCAGAAATAGACCGTCACCTCCCCCTATGCACTGCGAACTTGACATTCTACCCACGTGTTTATTTTTACTACTATCTAATATACGGGTATACAGGAAACGTTTGAAATCTCTTTGAAGCTTTAAATGTATGTAAACTTTCACCTTAAGACATTTCACATGTTTCATTAAAACTGTAATAAAATGGTTAAAAGATCTTATTTCATGTAACATTAATTTTTTTTTATTTAAATTCTTAATTAAGTCGTAAAATCATCAGTACTTAGATGTGTGTACATTTGTATAACATTTTACATACACGCGAATAAAGTTACATAAGTTTTTAATTATTTGTAAATTGCATCTGTTAAGTTCTCTTCTTTTTCTTTCTCGTTATACTTATGACTTAACTATCGAATCTATAACAAGACTATATTTATAATTTACGTGGACATAAATCCAATAAAGGTAAAAGAGTGGCTCATGGTAAACTCTTCGTACTCTCTTAATACGGATATTAAACCATGAGGATCTCCTCCCAAGTTATTATTAGTAATGACATTAAATTGAATAAATATAATCAAAATTATTCTCTAACTGCTACTTGTTATTATTCTTACAGAAATTAATTTATTCATAATGAAAAGCATATTTACATTCTTTGTTACTGAATATATTGCTCTTAATATTACAGCAATAATGGTTTAAATTCTACACTAGCATTGAACTCACGATCTTTTAAAACTTTGTCAAAGTGCTTAAAAACTTTCAACTAGTTAAAGTGTTTTTTAGTGTCAGGAATAGTGTAATCACTGCAATTAAAAAAAAGAAGAATCAACTTTCAAACAAAAAAACTACATCACTATTATAGCAAACATTAAATATCTACTATCGTTAGACAAAGAAATTTCTACTACTCTCTTTGTTTTACAAAGAAATAGCTTTTGTGTAGAAAAGCTTGTAGCATCAGTTACAAAATCCGAACACTACAAACAAGTAAAATAAAAATAGCGGAAGTGGAATGAAGCTTTTTGCAGTAGCGCTCAAATTTATTGGCACCTGAACTCGTTAACTCTAGGAACCTCCCGACTCAACGAGATTTATTTAAAAACAAAACTAAAATCACTTTTTGTTTTGTAATTTAAAATCGTAGTGACCTTTCAAAAGAAATTGGTAGTGTGAAAATCTTTTGTTCTATCGTCTTTAACAAATTCGAATTGGTCAGGATGATACACACTACACCATAATGTGCTCGTCGCCTCAAGACACAAGATGTTAAGTATCGTTACTCAAATAAGCTCAGATTTTCAATCCAGCCCAGATCAGCCCTTCAAATTTTAATGTAAACAACTACGACAGAGTTCTTGATAAGATATAAATAATATTTCTAATAAAAAATACATATAATGAACAAACAGTAACGAACCTTTTGTTCACCGTATCATATTTGTATTATTTTAAAAAAAATACGGGTAATATTGATACTATGCTGGAATAAGATGAGAAACATAATTATTGAGGATGACCGTCCATATGTGCAGTGTAATTTATGGGCGCACGGAGGGGCATTACTTCAAATCAACACGTGATTAAAATGTAAATAGCCACCCTTTGGTAGCGGACGAGAGTCCAGAAGCAATTAGGTGACCATGAGGTGTAAAATACATACACATTTCCAATTGGACATTATCTGATTACAACTGATTTACTTAGTAAAGGTATATTTTATGTATTTTATTACCGTTATTTAATTATTTATTACAACGACTTTTCCAATGCCTTTTAATACCTACAGTCACGGGAAGCCTGAGCTGAACATAGGACATGTCCTCATGGTGTACCTAAAACTTTTTCATTCCTATCCACAGTCCAATTTACACAAATAATAGTATTTTAACTCAATGTAACAAGAGAAACGGACGAATGGACAAACATTCACCTGACGGTAAGTAATTCCGCTACTTAGAGAAGTGCTACTAAGAACATTTTACGTCACGACTTCGCTCGTACTTGTTGTTTTGAATGTTCTTAGTACTGTTTACCCGAGTAATTTAATTAAATATAGAAAGCTTTAATAAGAAAATAATAATTTTTGGGGTAGTGGTAGTAAATGCTTCTCTTCAAAATCGGCACCGCAGTGAAACTTAGTTACATTAAATTTGTACTATGAATCACTACGAGGTATATACATAGTAATTAAGCCTGTTCCTTTTCCGACCGACTTGTAATGAAAACTGTCACATGAAAGCATTATTTTTAAACTACCACTCAAAGAATGGATTTTACGACATACCCTTGTATACTTGATTAGACATTCTCGTCAAGCGTTTCCGTCATGAGAAGGTTCATTAAATCGCCCAGTAATGGGTTCTGTTGGTAAATGATAAAATTATACGATATAAATGAATGTTTTGTTCTTTTTCCGTATGTATTGTGCATCCGGGAAATTGCACTTGAAATCGCATAAACTACGTTAATTCACATCTCCCTTCTTTTGTATGCAAATAGCTTACAAATACGTATGATGACAAGTAAAATATATGAAAAATATGTAGATGAATTCATGTATTAATAAACTTTGTTGAAAAAATTATAATTTTAATAAAGGCTTAGAGACCGAGTTAATATTGTTGATAAGTATTTTAAAACTAAGATTTGTTATTGCGAAAAAGATAATATATTTCGATGTACATAATGCATAAATAAAAAAAGTTTTATTTTAAATTATGTTTATGTAAAATAGAAGTGAGTGTATCTTAACAAGCTCAATTTGAGTTTGATTACCCAGTTAAATAACTTTATAGATAAGCTCCGAACAAATAGGGGCCGCTGCGAAAGACCATTGGGTCGCTATCGGTCCAATTAGAAATATCTCCGGGTTTAATGAGAGAAACTGTTTTAAACCCGGTGCTGAATCCGTGAACAATACAATGAGGTTTTAATGTTTTTAACTTTTTAAAACTTAAATTAAATTCTGAATCCATTAGTACTGTAATGGACATAGGTTTACATAAATAGAGGAAGCATAAACAAAACGTTATTTGTTTAATTAATAATATACTGAAACTTTAACCAGAGCTGACTTAGAATAATTATATTTTTTTCCTATTCAAAGTTATAACATATTCAGAGGAGCGGCACGGTTACAATAACAAGCCTTGTTTTTTTTTTAGATCAGTTTGAAAAATATTTAAAGAAAAGGCATAACCTATGTCTGATTTTGTATGTTTAATGTATGTATAATGTATTGAATAATGTGTAATGTATTGAAGTGTATTGTATTAATAAAAAGTTTTAACATGTAGGTTTTTAAATGGAAAGTTTATGGTAAATTTTGGATACTTATTATTGTAGTTTCACCTTAGGTTTTCAAAACTAAGTTAAACAGATGTACGACAATATTCAAGGATTATTATACTTAATTAAAAAAAATGATTAATAATATTGAATATACTCTACGTAAAGGAGAATTAATGTTAATAAATTTAAGTAATTTGTAAGATGACAACCTATATGTAACCTCTTTTAATCAAAAGTATCAATCATTGTCTCCTTTAATACAAAATAGCTTCCGCGCTATACCGCCTAAGTCGATAATTTTAAATGTACAAATCTTAATACGATTAAATAATAAATTTAATAAAATTACGCGTATTTTGGAGAGGCCTACGTTCAGCAGTGGACTGCAATAGGCTGAGATGATGATGATGATGATGACGCGTAATAAGCTGCGGGTTGCGTGTGTTGAGGATTAAGACAGTCCGCAGACGTCATGTCCCCAGCGTAAATCAGAGGGAGGAAGGGAATTAATCGTCTCTGACATGTTCATGATGAACCACCTTCCTCTACGCGTGTAATTGTTGAGCCATGTACAGTTGAGACAAAGGATTTATATATACATAAGTACATTTTGTACATTGAAAAAAAAAAAACAATTTACAATTACGTAGACAGTAATCTACCAAAACATTTGTGAACATAGATTAGATTAAATTGAGAAAAACCAATTTTACAAATTATTCAAAGCGTTAACTGCATATGATTTTTATAACTTTTGTTAATAAATTTAATTGCTTATTAATTTCTGTTATTTTTTACCTTTTGTTAATTTCTGTTTACTTCAAAAAATCCAGTTAAAAGTTTCCTCTAAGTTACTTTATTACAAATACTCTCTGAAAAATATACAAAAGGAAAAAAATCTATCAAAAATGATTTACCAACAATTAACCAGTTACAATTTTTACAATAAGTAAAAGTATATGTACTAAAGTAAATAAAAATAAATGCAAAAACCATACTTTTGGTTAAAAAATTATGTGTATTATTTGATAGATGTATTATATTTTAAAATTGGTAATATTGTTATGATTTAAGACATGAGATAAATATATATTTGTTATGTTTACATACCGTCGATAAAATATTGGCACAGTTAAACAAGTTAACCGATTTCAATTATTCTAAACTAAACTTTGAACTAATAAGAACCAGAGATATTAACCTTATCTTTTCTATAAAACAGTATTGGTTTTTATGATCTGAACTATATTGTTCAATCTTTTAGTAATATTATAGTTATGAGACTTATTTTTTAATAAACAAATCGTCGCTAATATTATTTAAGTATAAGTAGAACTTTATTGCACAATGTTTAAAATACATGTCTGTAAAGAAAATCTGTTGTGGTTTGTGAGACAACAGATAAAAATTAAACCAGCAAAGCGTTGTTACTGGTTTAACTAAACTGTACACATGAGACAACGTTTAGAAACCGTCACTTTTATAGTTTTTTTAATCTTAAACTGTACAGTACGTTTTCAGGGTTACGTAGGTTAGCGCGAGTTCCCGCCTAAACGCGAAGGCTTCGCGGCGTGCTGTCAGTGCGTGTGTGCGGTGCGCGCGGGCGGACGGGCAGCGCGCGACTGGGGCGGATCGATCCCGCCCTGCCGCCGTTGCCAGCCGCCGGCACCACCACGACCACGTCCCGCGGGGATGCAGATGGATGCACGCCGCATTCTTAACTAGAAGCGACTTATTTCCAATGTTAATTAAAAATTATTTATGATCCCCACTATTGAAATGTTCATTGAAAATTACATATTACAAGAAAAAACATAATTAAGCGGTTAACTTTATGTTTTCTTAAAGGAGAATCGTGTACAATATCATAAAATCACAATTAATACCTGTACTGGTAAGAAAATCTCTGTAGCCAGAGACCGAATCAGTAGATACCACAGAAGCTTTTATTTCTGCCGCCTAACTGTTAACTGTTACGATTTGTAGGACGTAGCAGCTAGTGTAATTACTGGGAGGGGGGGAAGGTAACGGAGCCTTAACACTTTATAGCTCAAAGCGACGAACAGAATGTGATGATGTGTATACCAATTTAACCAGCGCCAAGTTTTTATAAGCAAGGGTATTTATTACCCACAATTTAAAAAAACTCACTTCGAAAGTCAAACCAGAATATAATTCAAATACAATTTATAAAACAAAATATAGAAAAACTATTTTGTTTAAATAGTAGAGAGGAGATGAAACCAAAATCGGATATTTATAGAGTAAAAGTCAAAAATAGCAAAATAGAAATATCATCATCAACAACTGATAGATAGAAGTTTACTGTTGGATATAACTTTAACAAAAATCTCCACATCGGTCAATCCTACTTTGCGCGTTCTCGCGAACTTCGCTATGATCCTTAGACCGTATGGAGAACCTTACAGCACAGGGTTACCAGTTATTGATGTCACATTTAGAGAACGTAAATCTTTGGTCTACAAATTGAATAACTCACGAAAGATCCACGGATTCCCATCTGAAGTGCGACAGGCTATCTGTTCGAGGCGACTGTCCCTTTGTAAATGGGATTGAGTTACTCAATGCGAAACTATTGGCAAAGTTACGTTTTTTTTCTGTAACCATGAAAGTGCAATTTATTTCACGCGATAACAACAGTATTTGCCTCACATATTTTATCGTGTGTGAAACGAGTAATGTGTTCCCCTAAAACCCTAGCTCACCTCTCTCATCCTTTGAGAATTTATCCCGCAAGCTTTAAACGATTGTTTGTGTAGATTTTCCTCCAGTTTAATTTGCCTTGACTCGTTGTTACCTAAGAATTATGTTTATATTTTAAATATTTTTAAGTTAAAAACCCTTTTTAGCTTAAAGTTAAACTTTAGATTTTATTTAGTATTAAAAATAATTAAACAACAAGAGATTCATAAAAAAAACTCTTATATTTTACTATAGTATTTCAGCGGTTTTGTTTGTTTTGTTATTTAATCAAGCTTTATTGCAAAATTCTAGGCATAGACACAACAGGAAGATTTCGTTTTAGTATAAAAATAGTAATAAGCATGAAGTATCTATGATTACTGGAGATGATATGAATTTAACACAGGGTTATGAATTTTGTGCTACATAAAGAATCCTTGCTTGATTCTTAAGAATACCTAGAATACAGCATTACTATTGACAAGAAAATTTTCAATTTGAAAAGATGTTTCTAGGAACATAAAGAAATTATAGAATTAAAGTAATATAGTTATTTATACAAACATTATAATAATAATTTTACCAAAAGTTATAATTTGAGAACTAGTTTATAGTCGTACATCATCTGTTAAGCGACATTAGCGAAGGTCGTGTGGCAACTTGGATTATTAAACGAATAATGATCTCTAAGGCACAGTCGTTTTGAATTTAATGATTTGGCGAACAAAGACCGGACGCATTAATGACTCAATAAGTTTTAGCAGTTTGACGACAGAATGCTTAAGTCCATATATACGAATTAAGTATTTTTTTATAATCTTAATCAGCTTTGTATAATATAGGAAATAATTGCAAAGTTATTCTATTATAACTAAAGTAATGACGCGGGTGTAAAAGAAGCATACTTTTGAAATAAATTTAATACGTAATAATTTTGAAGGAACAGTACTGCGTTTGCGTACAAAGTTTCTTTAACAACTTATTAAGCACTTAATAAATATTTCATACAGATTTGTTTGGAATAATAAACTAACAGCCTAGTGTTAGTTAATTCTTATATATAGAAGCACCTCCTTCAATGTATTACAACTAACTAACGCGGTTATTGGTGGCTCATATATCTTTATTTAAAGATCGAACCTAAAAATCATTTATCAACACAAAAGTTAATATTAAAGATTTAATTTTTATTAATAATAAAACCTGTAACCTTGTTTAAGATGACGATTATTGAAGAAAACCTACCATAGATTAGTTTCTTGATACTAATGAAGAAACGAGGAAGAGACAAACCTGTATGCACAGAACCATCTACACTTTGAGAGTTATTCTATTTATTTTCATATTATAAAAATATTTTCCGACGACACGCGACTTGAGACGTGATGAGAACAAAGTAAATGTATTAAAAGGCATAGTTTGACTGATTGGGCCATTTTTAGAACGTCGCAGAGGAAGGGCAGTCGACAGCCGGTCTCGGAATAGCGCGATCATACTAATTATCGCCCCTGTCATCCGTCTGACGGCCGCGAGGGGGATCTAGATAAATTGGACGGTGATTTATATAAAATACTAGGTCTCATTTTCCAAATTGTCACTTTAATACGGCACGCCTTGATTTGTTTAATTGAAACAATTCAAAATTAAACTGTATCGTTTACAACATAATGCTCATTTTCCATAAGATGTTACAATGGGTAAAATTAGCTACTTAACGAACACGTCTTGTACTTCATTATAATTACACTCACTGTGATGAATTAAAGCGTTCATATGTTTTTTATTTATTTTGTGAATATATGGATATCATCAAAGTGCATCGTAATTCAAAAGTGTAGTTCAAGTCTAAAAAATTAATAAGATATTTCGAATAGTAGTTTGTTCACTTCACGACCAATAAAAAAAGTTAACTGGAATTTTAGAAACAGTTATTTATAAATATACATTTTTAAAATTAACCATGTCTTTTATGAGTATGATGATATATAACCTACGCAATTATTATTTCCTCAGCTGAGATTCGTGCTTTGTCTCACAAGGAGATAGTCAAAGACGTACCATCAAGCAGAAGGTCGAAAGGTGGGTCAGCTGTGATCGTGAGTTAATCTATGGGTCTTTTAAAATGCCGGTTTTCTCACGGCCTTATTGAATATACACAAATAATAATATACGTGTAATGATAAAACTATTTACGTCCCTCCTTTCGTTCCTACAAAAACCATAAAGTAACGCCACGTCAGGCAGTATAGCTATAATTCAAACTGTAAGAAAATAATTTATATCTACTAATACCGAACAACCAAAATACACGCAGACAGGATATGAACAGTTTACTGTCCTGTATAGGAGCCGTAAAGTTTAAGTAAACTAAGTTAATTGTGAAAGATTAATGACTCTTAAAAAATTTGTTAATACGGTAGTTGCGATAACAAAGTATAGTCACATTTATTTTTAAATACGACATCGATTTATATAAATTACTTTGTAGAGATAAATAAATAAATAAAATAAATGGAAAAATTTAATAATTAAATACTGAATACTCGCAATTAACGAAAAAGAAAATTTCTTTACATTGATGAGAAGAAAGTTGGTGAGAAAGAAAACTACTAAATAAAATCAATGCTGAAAGTGTTTCACGGAAGCGGGTGACGCATTTCTAAGGGTGGTCTTCAATAATGCATTGAGTTTACTTTGCGTATTTGCCGAGCAGCCTGAAGAGGGAGCCACCGGTTCATACTTTATTAAACTTAGAAGAGAGATATATTCACGATGTGTGATCAGGGACGAGCTCAGAATATTTACTGTCCCCGCGACTGATATATGAAGCCACGCTTCCGGTTCTTTAGTCGAACGGGGAAGTATATTATCCTTTACAACATTCTAGCACCTTCCAAAGATTGACAAAGCTTTCCAATAATATAAAGATTGTTTATGACACATTGTTTTGTTTACGCTTCTCCCAAATTTTGTAGTATATGTATTAAGAAATCTAGAAATTAATGAAAATCCAAAATCTCCCTGTTTTCTATACAAAATGTCTATTACAAAAAACAATACAATATGCGACTGTCCTAGCATTTCAGCAAAAAAATTCTAAGAAGTCTTTTTCTTTTGAATTTTGTTCTCATATACGTACACGCAATAAAAGAGATTTATAACTGCGAATGAACTCAAGACACTGCTGTGCTCCTCTTTTTTCTTCTCCCCTTACTTCTTGGTAACCATAATCACTCGCGTCATACACTATCTCTTAAACTTTTATCTCGACGTTTCGGTAAATTGTGTAAATAATAAATAAACGAAATATAATGGTAGTTTTATAGAAAAAGGAGTGTTTATGGAAAAGGGAATAACAAATTGAACTACAGCAAAAAAAACAGTTTTATAAAACAAGTTGTATCTGAGGGGCAGTGGTGCCGGGACGACAGTAATTAGGTTACAGCCCCTCGCGACGTGAGCACCAACACCCCCAGGCCTTCACTAACTAGCTCGCTATATTCTACACAACGTAGCTGTGCAACATTTACGAAATACCTCATAACACAATTTCTTAAAACTGTAATTTATGTTCTACGTTTAGCCTATTTCCAGCTATTTGCAGCTGCCTAGATCTAAGAATTGCTTGAGATTTTCGCCTGGTCAAAACTCCACCTAACAAAAAGCAAACATTCTTCGCTTCCTTTATGTCAGCATTCTTTCTTCGTCTAAGGATCATCTTATTTTTGATATGACTAGACAACGATAATAATTTAAACATTATCATTATTAAAGTTAGTTATTTTCAAGTCTCAGTATTTATTTTTGGAAAATCTAGTCTCAATCTAGAACTTCTAGGCACATTTACTACCTGAGCTTGCTACTTAAGAAAAATTGCGTTAAATCTTTTGTCGCCGGATATTAAGAAATTCTAATAAAATTTCATTAATAACTGTATAATAACTGTATTTATGTTTATATTTGATAAATTTTTATTTATATTATACATCTTTGTAAGTGGACGAACGTAAGTATAAAAGCGTTACCCGTTTACGAGGAGGGTCCTCGGTGAAGAGGTTCGAGTCCTCAGCCCAACCGTTTGCGACGAGTGTTTGAACACTCTAACCCTCCCTTCTCTCTCATTAGCGTAAATTTTCTCGAAAAACACCTATTTTGCCACTCGCGTTCAGTAATGCGAAATTATTAACATTTTAAGAGGGTGTCATAATTGTTTTCTTACGTACATAGTTACTTGTAAATGATATTTAAGGTTAACACTATTATTAGCAATTTTGACTGGTTTAATTTTAATAATCCAAGCAGTATCAATACTGCTTGGATTATTAAAATTTTAGCTTATGTTTACATTTTTTAGTAACTTTCCGTCAAACGAAACCTTGGGTGTATAGATTTAGATAACTCAAATTAGGTTTTAATAAGTAATGCTTTCGTAATAAAACTAATTTTCATTTCGTAAATTTAAATTTTAGCAAAATTATAATATACTATATTAAGATTAAGCGTATTAATATAGTAAGATGCCGTAGTACTAAGTTACTAGTTGCGGAAGTTAAGATAAAGCGACATGGGTTCGATTCCCACTGAGTTTGGCTTTCTGGTAAAGAAAAACGTCGTAAGGAAACCAACCAGAACTTAACCAGCCTGTCAGAAAAATGATGTATAGCATCGTGTGGATGAAAGCATTAAGTTATAACAGTGGGAACATTAAAAGTATGTATTTTAAAGATGTTCTTGTGTTGTAACATGTAGACTAAATATATCCTTAAGTGTGAAATGATTTGTGTATTCATCGCATGCGACTTAAGTAATCAGGCAAACAGATCCCCAGCGGTCGCCCGCATCGGATGTGATCCGCTTGCCGATTGTGAATTAAAATTACAAATAAGTCATCAGTGCATTCTGACACCTATTCCTACTGCCTGTACATGTATTTATATGTGGCAAATTATGCATTAAAATAACGCTCATGTTTTGATACGCGGCCTAGTTTGTTATTACTACACAATACAGCGTTAGCGGATTTCCTTGCCCGTCACTTTCTTATATCCATTAACTAAACTTTAGTCTTGATTTTCTTGCACAAATGCAAGCATTTTAACTTTAAAGTTAATAGTAACGATTTTTGCTAAGAAAGTTAGAAATACGGAGATTCGATGTTTAGTATAACATTTTCAGTTTCGTTTTGTATGATAATAGTACCTTGGAAACAATTCTACCAATTGTAAACATCGCATAGAAATGTTTTCAAATACTTAAATATATTTTTTATTGTTTTATTTCGTTAAAAAGGAACAATTTTTATTCACTAAATTAGCCTTATTATAGTTGATAACAAACTGGAGTTCATTTATAGGCTCACATGTTCAATGCGAGTAGGGTATTGGTTAGCGCATAACGTTCGTCCCTATCGTAGCGCGGACAAATTAACATGTCACTGCAAATGACACCGCAACAATATTTACAACAGGACTCTGTTTATTGGTCTACTGAAATACCTATAAATTTTCACGAATCGCACTCTCAAAAGATTTACTTTATGTGAGCAAAGGACACTTACTGAATAAAAAAAAGTGCTCCTTTAATTGATTTGTCACAAAAGAAAAACTTTATCTTTAGTTATAAACAAAATGTTGACACACCTTTAGATAAGTAAGAATTAATAAATGTAAACATTTATTCTTTTGATAACTTCATCATTTTCAAAATTTGTCAAATAGAGTTGAATAAAACTGTTCACAGTTGATTGAATACGTATAGTCATCAATACCACAAAGTTAAGATATTATCTTCGGCTGCACATCATTAAATACAAACAATAAAGCTTTTCAAACACCGTCGAGTTACAATAATTGCCCAACTACCAACGATTCATGAGTGAGCTGGTAGCAGGCACACGCCCTTTCCAACGTTCGTTATTTTCGCTAAATGGACCTATTCGAAAATTAACTGCGCGATTGCTCCCGAATAATGGACATTCCTATGTGGTACATATATCACGATAGGCGTTAAACAAATGAAGGGGATTTTGTAGAACTCTACTTGCAATAAAACAGAAACTTTAAAACAGCGCCATCTGTCGCTGAATAGCAGAACTGTGTTTAATAACTATTTTTTTATTTTATAACAGATGGCGGGAAATTCGTATGATTCTAAATATTTTTTATTTATTACATACATATATCAATATTAAAAGTAACTATAAAATACATAATCTCAATTATTATAAAACTTGTTTACAATGTACAATTTACCTTTAAAACCCGTCTTGTTACTGTAAAAATTAACAAAGAATTATGTGCATTGAAACAGGTACGGTTAAATTATGACAATATTAAATATTTTATGATATTTTCGAAATATTCTAGTTCAACCAAAGGACGTTAAACTTTACTTTTCGACCTTCGCACGGTACGCCATGTGTGTTAAATTGAAATTATTCTTGTATCAGAGCAAAACATGTTTGTACAATACCATATTTTAAAACATGCCTTTAATTTTCGTTATTACAATGTATATATCTAGTGTTGTTTTAAATAGTTTTCATTTAGAGATGAAGAAATTGTTTTCATATGTACAAAACAACGGTTCCAACTAGTATATATACTCGACTTTATGTATAAAATATTACGTGCGTTTGTTCTTTACATCAAATTTGTACCATACCAATAGCCTAAAATTATGCAAAAACGTTGCATAGGTGGTCTAAAATATGTAAAAAAATTTTCAATCAATTAGTTATTTATACATAAAATGGAAGTTTCTTGCTCAATACCATCGTAGCGCATTTACCAATATTTCCGAATTCCCCCGGTATTAAAGAATATACTTTTAGTTATCAAAATTTAAGAAAGAACAGTACAATTAATTATTTATAATAAAAATAAAACTTTTATGTATTCACTAACCTTTACTTGCTCGGTAGCCTTTTTTGCAACTTCCGGGTGGAGAATCCTTATATCCAAGTCCGCTGCACATTTCTTTGCCGTTTCGCTGAACACTGCTGCGTTTACGTAATACGCCGGCATTCTGTCACTCGTCTCTGAAGGTGAATTAGGAGACAAAATTCCGCTATCGGTATCACTAACACTCACTGATTTTCTCGTCATACCAATGTTTTCGCTGATTGGCGATTTAAGAGGTATTTTAGATTTCTCATTCAAGGGCTCTGGTTTTAATAGAATTTTAGATCCTTTCATATCATCAGGCTTAAAACCAGTATTTGGATCAAATATAACATAGTTATCCTTATCGCAACGTACTTTATTGTTAATAGTGACGGTATACTTTTTGTTAGGACTTAAATTAAGAAACGGATCCTCACTGTCCACTGGGCTCTCAGGTATTATAGATTGTATTTTTGGAGTTATTTTTGGCACTGATTTTCCATCTATGGTCCGTCTAACAACTGTATCATTAGTAAATTTTAAACGTACATATTCATTTGAAATTGTTCTACGTACAGGAGATGATAGAAAAGGCGAAGGTTTAATATCTTGTGTGTTTTTATTTTGAAATATATTTATCTTTGGTTTATCCATTGTTTTGACGGGAGAAAATGGCAATTTCAATTTAGAATTCACTTTTTTCTTTTGTGGGTTTATTTTAGAATCTAGATCTATATTGTGCACAGAGCTTTTATAAACAGGTAAAACACTTGATTTAGAATCTACTCTTGTTTCTTTGGCTACTTTTTTAATATTTTTAACAGATTCTAAAGGTTTATTAAGCTTAATAAGAGGTACAGGAGTTTTAAGTCTTTTGTCCTTAGTCTTTTTTGGTACATTATCCGTAATTTGTTCAGTTTTCTTAGACAAATTACCTGACTGTCTAATAAAGGTGTTGCTGCGATCACACGGGAAAACAGTATTGTGGGCATCGTCTTCTAGATTATCTATAACACTTTCTATAACTATATCTACATCACTCGATTCCGAAGTACTCTTCGATGATCTATTTTCATTTATTATTACTGATATTCTTTGTTCTACGTCTATAAGTGTATCAGTCTTGTCACAATTACCAATACTTCTTGAAGAAGTTCCACTTCCAGAATCCGAAGGAGTTTCAGCTTCAAATATTGCTTCATGCAATTGTATACTTTGTTTTGACGTACTTTCCGGACAAGATGATCTTCTTCTCTTCACAGTCCCGGTGTCTGCCGATGGGGAATCCCAGTCCAGGGTCTGTGTTATACACTGAGCACTCTTTTTTGATCGTCTTGGGCTAGTCATTATTACATTATTACATCGTTACAAAGACCTGTTTATGTAAATATTTGGTATTATTAAACTACAATTATAACAGTATTGTTGGAAAATCATTCATTTCTTGGCCAATCTATGATGGAACTATAGATAATAGCATTAAAGTTACGTAAGTTGGTCATTAGTGTAGTCAAACACGAACATGTAGCCCGTCTCGATTGTTATCTAATTACGAACTCGACACAAATCCACATGGGATCAGGTCGTGTATGTTATCCAAGATAGAATTTGCCTATAAAATTACATGAATAAAACTTAATAATTAAAGAAATAATGTTTTGGGTAATATAGAAATTTATCATAATATTATTTTACTTCTGTTGCAAAATATACTTGCTTCAGTCTTCAGTCTTTATCTAAAGGTTTTTTATTCTATAATATTCATCCCAACCTATTTAATATTGAATATAATAAACTTTAACGGCTTTATCTGAAAGATGTACGTTGTATGTGCGTGTATTCGTCCTAACCTTTACCTAATCGTTGATTCACAAAAGAAATGTCTTTTTTAAAAACTAAACTAGCAGTAACATAATATGACCTTGATAATTATTTAACAACAGAACTATTAAGTGAACAAGTATTTACCTCGTCAATAATGATATTCATGACGAGATGCTTGTTAGACTCTCTACTCCTCACCACATTGGACACATTGAAAAGAAAAATTAAAAAAAGTTATTTATGCCTAAACATCTAATTTATAAATCATAAAACTTATCACCTTAAAAAAATTTTATTTTTTTGTAATTAAATTACATTAGTTTTCAAACATTTTAAAATCTCACAACATTTGAAATTAATTGAATATGCGGAAAAATTATAGAGCGTCGATTTTACGTTAATATTTGTAACTAACAGTTGCTAAATATCTAAGAACTTTTAACAAATTACTTTCCATGTGTCTCTAAGTTAGATAACACATTTACTTTAGAGTCGAAGCTATAAATATTTTGCCGGCGGAAAGCGGTACAATATCAATATTATTTAGGTCTAGTGAACATTTAAGTGTTCTAATTGTTAATAAACGAAGTCTTAATACAGAAACATCAAATCGAAACATTAAATATACAATATTTTTTTGTAGAGAAGTGATAATTTGTTTTATGCGAAATCAAAAAATAAAAAATTATCCACAAAAAAAAATTTAAAAATAATAAACAGTTAATTTCTACATGTATCGCTATGTTAAAATAGAAGAAAATGAACACTTATAAGTAAATAAAAATATGATGTTTGAACAAGATTCAATGCCTATAAAGAATTAGCTAAACTGAAAAGATGAACTAAAAATAGAAAATGCTTTATACGTCATATAGTATTAATTAGCATAGTTTACTAAAATATAGATCTTATTTTAAAAGTATTGTATTTACTTATGTCTTATTTTAATAGTTCCAAAATTTACATTAAACATTATAACATAGGCAATTCTATATAAGATGCCCCACTTAGGTAATCTAAAGATTGGTTTAATGAACTAAGGTCCCTTGACCACACTCCAAAAAATTGCACCGTTGACGCTTCTCTTCATTTCAAAATACTTTTAGCTAAATACTATTAGCCTTTTCCCTTTTGATATTTGTTATCGTCACGTCTGCACTCCCTCAGGAGTAAAAACAGAAACTTTAACTGCTCAGGACCCCATACCCGTCCGTCTTAAGTGATTTACTAGCGCTCTGTGACCCATTCGCGAATATAACCTTCCAAAAAGGGGGAACCGCCTTAACGGGGTTACACAGTTTCCTTCCAAATTTCTAAATACACCTACCTGTCCCTTTCAGATTTTGCATGAGCGAAGAGGAAAGAATTATTTTCAGCTTAAAATTCAAATTTGAAACGAGTGGGTACCCCCGTATTATCCAGCTAAATAGGTCAGGAAGGCGAAGTTTACGTCACAATTTGGCATTAAGGAAACCGAAACGCAATAAAATCTATGGAATAAGGGTAGAGTAAGAAAATTATTCAGGAGTTACTTCCCCAAAAGTACCCCAGAAGCTTACTTGGACTTTATAACTAATTACAGTAAGCGAAAATTTTGCAAATAAAGTATATTTCTAAAATGACTGCAATGAATTATTTTCTATAATAAACACAAGAGTTTATATTTGTTACTTTACAACATTTTATGAGAATTTATTCATCAGTATTATGAAATAAAAAAGTTTCTCTTCATATTTTTTTGAACTTTTTGTTTGTAGCTAGATTTGACTTTTGTACCGCACGTAACTAGCACTAGTAACTTTAATACCTACAGATTTTTGTCGACTAGTACCCAGTAATAATTACAAAATTAAATTCGGTGGCATAAAAACTAATAGATAAATTAAACTTATATTATTTACTCTGTTTCAAAAAATTCTATTTAGTTTAAGTAATTCTTCCTTTACTTATTTAGAATGACGTAGTTAAGGACTTTGTTCCAAACTTTTTTTTTTTTTTTGTGGGGGGGGAAAATGCCTACGCACTGCCCTTCCGCCACGGGGGTGGCGGGAGGGACTGTGTGGGACTCGCACCCACT
>DWLS01000892.1:0-25563 GCA_018246255.1 Pachliopta kotzebuea
AAAAAATATTAAAAAAAAAAACTAAATTAAAACCAAACAACGCCCCCCACAAAACCCCCCCGAAAAAAACACCAAAAAAAAAAAAAAAAAAAAAAAAAAAAAAATAATAAATCACACGGACGATGTCAAACTCTTTTAATCAATAATTATTATTTAGTCTTTTATATAGTATTAACGTATACAAAATAGTATGTAGTTTCTCTATTATCAAAATAAATAACTTGTACGAGAAAAACCGCAAAAAAAAATAAGTTAGTTTTGGCCAACTTAATTATTATTCTCGGTTGAATAACAGGGATTTCTTTGTTCTTGTTCGGAAAGGATCTCTGCAATAATATAGAACAAAATCCTTCGTAACAAAAATTTCAGTAATAAACTTGTTTCAGTTATTTCTCACGTTGATTGACTAATATTAATGTTTTATGCTTTTCACTTTGAACTTGTGTTTAAAAACAAAAGTAATTCACTGATAAATAAACCTAAACAAAGCGAAACTAAAAATTGATAATGAGTAAAGAATACGTTAATTTTGCCTGTAATGCGGAATTAGAAGCATTCATCAAATTCAATGATTTATAATATGACAACGTAGAGATATTAATTAAGCAGCTATTTTGTAACGAATTTAGCGCATAATTTACTTTCTTAAATCCTTATCCAAGAAAATAAGCGATTTCATTTTCGTTGCCCTCTATCTCTTTCTTGTCTTGGAGAAACGAATCCGTGTAATGTTAAAGGAGCCATTTAATTTTGAATACGATCGTAAAATTGTTATTAACGCTTAAGCATTATAATAATCGAAAGTCAAATCGCGGACCTATTTTTTTCCAAAATAATTGGATAAGGATATGTAGTTTTTATAACTTAATGAATTGTATTTAAGTTGATAAGTGACCCCTTTCAGAACTATATCCCGTAGCTAACTATTTAACTAGTAACATACTACATAGGCTTAACTAATAACCAAGTGAAATTAAGGTCAGTTGTCAGCAGCAGTTAGGGATTAGGTTAGCTACACCAGCCTCCAAATCAGTACACAGTAATATTTGCACTCGAAAATTTGAAAGGATTAAAAAATGCTTAAGTATCTACCGACTAAACCGAAAGCTAAATTAAATGCACGTACTCTTTATATTTTATATCTCTTTGCATACATAAATTAAACATTTAAAAAGTTTTTATGTATTACCCTTACTTACAATAAAGTATTAATTCTAGAAATTCTACATTTCTGTATAAGTTACAAAGCAATAAACCACTTTATGTTACGATGGCACTGTTTTACTGTCTACGTACGCATTAACGTAGAGCCTGTTTCAACCGCAAGATTGCAATGCACAAATATTAATTTGTCTCAGTATCAAAACATAAAGATTATTAAAACTACATACACAATTAGGCGTATTCTATATTATGTTAACCAACTTATTGTTACAAGTTGGCGTATTATATGTAAAAAGATCCTGCTCGTGCGCTCTATACGATTTTTTATAGAGCGCTTAGATTATTTTATTTTCTGTTTTTCCGTAAAAATTGTGGATTATAATGAAAGAAAGAGTAGTACACCCTAAAGTATTTAAGAGCAATAAAGTAAAGTAGTCGCTTTAATAGACGTGAACATCCTACTTGACGCGATAACTCGTAAATAAAAAAATAGATATACTATTGCATAATTTTGTAACGTTAAAAATTTGCATTGTTACAAGTTTCGCAAAATGTACTAAGACTAAAATGGAACTGATTTTTTTTCTACGAATTTTCTAGAAAATTCCATCTTAAAATCAGGTCTTACTTTGTCTTATAAAAGTTGAAAATCCTGTTTACTGTGATTTAATTATCATAATTATATCAGAACACTGCCGACTAAGGAGTCCAATTTTTTTAAGTTTATATGCGAGGAAGAAATAAAGTTATTAGCATTCATTAGAGTGATTATTTAAACTTAATTTACGAAAAAAAAAACATGAGGTAGAAGATTTAACGAATAAACTTTCGCTGATGACTTGTTAAATATGTAGATATTTCTTTTTGCTTGCGACTAATTATTCTACTTTGCTGTGTTAATTGTCTATTAACCAATAATTCAAGCTTAGTGAAATTAGTTTTTGTATTTAAATATGATTTTTTAAGGTCATATTTTACACATGCTCCGGGTGCGTGTGCTTGGAAATAAATAACTGCTTATAAAGTTGAACGCGTCAATGCGCATTCCAAACAACATTCACATCGCACTTAAATCAAACTATATACCAATAACGTCTAGACCATGTAAGTTATTACAAAGATATATCGAAATCGGAATAATGTAATCAAATTTTTGTTTACATCACTAGCGTCTAATAGATATTGATAAAATTAATTGTATCCATATTCTGTCTAATTATGTTAACATTAAAGACACGTTTTAAGTAAACAACAATTCGAGCAGAATCAAGGATCAAAATAACAAACTTTACCTTGGGAAGAAATATTAAATAAATTAGTCGCGAACGGGGTCCGTAGATGAATTATTTACGAAGTTATATATAGAATAAATTTTCACACATATTGTTAAGTATAAATCCTTGTACAAAGTATAAATGTTTGACAGAGATTTAATTAAGTTTTGAATACGTATATGCGGTAGACATAGCACAAGGATATTTATTAAATAACCAAATTATTTTCAATATTTCGCAACAGCTATTGAGAAGTTAAACTTTTTAAAAAAAAAATGCTATGTTAAAGGCTTGACCACGATTCCACCGGGTGTTAAGTTGCGATGTAATCTAAGGTGGTAAAGCGTATTAACCTAATATATGTCTACCCACTCTTGATTTGAAGACATCCACACTGTATTTGGAGGGGATCACTGACGCCGGCAAGATGTTCCATTCCTTTGCTGTTCTTTTTAAAAATAAGGAACCAAACCTCTTTGTGCGTAAACTGTGTATGTATACAACATAAGGATGAGGACTCACTATGAGCCATGACGTCCAGTGGTGAAAAGGGATGGAAGTATTGGATCGTGTACTTTCAGCGCACACTTTCCGAAACACGCCTGTGCACAAGACTGTCCCATACTAACTATAACAAGTTTTTGATCACTAACTAGCATCTTGGCCCACCTCTCAATCGAGTCTAGTGCCGCAAAATAACTTTTCGTAGTCCTGCTCAGATATGGCAAGAATACTCCACACATGACCGGATGAACTGTCCGTAATGAAGGATTATCGAAATCTCGTCTTGTAACGGCTGGAGACAGTCGGTAAATTCCAAAGACACACCCAAAAAAATATGAGTCAAAATGAACTGGTTCTTTTGGGCGGTGAAAAGACTCGTTTGTATAGCATTGATTCTCACAAGGTTGGCGTTGCCCCATTCAGAGACCGCCTGTAAAGTGAGGTGCAAACGCAAAAACATCGCATCCCTCGCTTGTTGCACCTCTTTACCACTGGCTTTATCGTTTAGCATATATTTCTCTACAATTGTGCTATCGTCCGCATTTCCAAAGGTTGCAGGTAGCCAAATTATGTACAGCAAGAAAAGAATTGCAGAGAGAACGAATCCTTGTGGAACACCGGCGTTGATCGACGTAGGTTCGGATGAACGACCGTCGACGACAACGCGGGGGACTCGATCCCTACAGAAATCCTTTATCCAACCATCTAATCCGGCGGATATACCGTACGCAAGAAGCTTGCTTATAAGGCTGCCGTGACCAAACCTGGGCAAAAGCTTTCGAAATATCCAAGGAAACAACTAATGTTTTCCCGTTACTTTCAAGAGCTGCGTCGCAGAGATGTGTGACATGGGAGTATGCTAGGAGATTGCAACCGTTCCGACCGTTCTCGGAGAAATCCGTATTGATGGTCGAACCTTCATTACTAGTGTTAGATATTAAGGAAAAATTACTAGTTATGAACATTTTGTTGAAAAAATAGTAATTCTATTGACTCTTACAAAAAGAACTAGAATGAATTGAGAATGAATTTCGATATACTTTTGTATAGTTTATATTTCACTCTCAAATGTATTTAATAATTGAGAATGTTATTTTTAAAGTGTTATACTAATTAATCCATAATTGTTACAAAATGCATAATAATGTAATAGTTGTTTTGATTGACACGTGAGCTGACATTTTATTGTATAAAAGGCAGTACTATGGATTTTGGAGTCACTCTTGCTTTGCATCAGAAGAAGTCTGTTACTCGTAACGACCGTCTCTCTGTGTGTTGTATATTATGAAGAAGTAAATATCATTAACTACCGCCGATTTTCTAATACTAGTAAAATAAGTAACCGCCAAAATGATTATGCATTTGCTATATTTTTAATCAAGGTAGTGACAAGACAAGGGTTATCTAACGGTAAGCGTGATAGTAGAATTGTATATAAATAACAGTAGAATATAGTTAAACGTTAAAATTTAACTATAACAAAATTTTTACAATGTCTGTATTAAGAAAATAATACGAAAATCGATTCATATAAAGATTTTATATATTCCTGGTAATACGTTACAGAACTATAATACATAATTTACTTAATATCTATAGCAATTTACCACCCCTAAAGTACATTATGATGCGAGCAATGTATTAATGTTTTATATAAGTATAAATTGGCAAAATAACATTATTGTGTTTTTTATTTTTTACCAGTGACATAATGAAAGCTCTCAACTAGCATGTCTTACAGTACTTCGTTTAATTTCGTTATACTTTTTTATTACACAATCTACTTCAAATTAGTCCTAAAGAAATAAAAAAAATTGGCAGTAAATACAATAGATAATTTAATTGCGCTGGTGATCCCTTAAAAAATTAAAAAAAAATTGATCCTAGAGTTATAATAGTTCGGAGAAAATGTTTTTTGGCACTTTGTGGGAAAACTAAAGACAGTTTTTTCATCTTTTATTTAGATATAATTTTAGTATAGTTTGGAAAAAAACGTTTGCTTATATTACCTGAAAACTCCAGACATTTATTTTTCAAAGTATATCTTATTGTTTTTAACATAGCTTATGCAGTTTTTTGGCCGATGACATGATCACATCACTAAAAATTTTGTAACTTCTGTTAAAAAGAAACAAACTTGTATTTTGGCTGTCTTCTATTAATGCTAACTTGACACTGGCCTAAAAAATCTGTAAAGACCGAACCTCTCTTAATTTTCGCTGAGTGGGTAAAGATATATTACATTTTGGAAGAGGTTGATAACTATCAAGCTCTTGAAAAACAGTTCAACTTCATTACATCTCGATAAAAAGTTGCCTACGAGAATATGGTTCATTGAGTTTCTTTTAGTGAGCTCGTCGGCCAGACAAATATTGAGACTTTTGGGGTACCCCCGTTTTTACGAATGAGTTAAAGATGTTATATGTTCAATTTCCATATCTTTAATTACGTCGTAACTACTAAAAGGCTCATGGTGCTTAACAATTTTTAAAAATACTTTTTATTTTAACTGTACTTTTGCGATTGGCGACCAGACCTAATACCAAATTTAACAACAGAATTCCCTCCCTCATTGAAAACATCTTACGAATCTTTTGCGAATCTCTGTAATCCATCATTTTTTATTTTTGACCCCTTGGTCAAAATCTATAAAATTAAGTTAAAGAACAAAATTTTATAGATTTACTTATTTTATTTTATGTGATCAATATAGACAGTTATCCATTGTTAACAGGTACATTATGTCTTCGGGGTGTATATTTACTGTTACCAGAAGCGATGGAGCGGGGCACGAAGGTTGAGATGAAATGCTGTTATGATTTAGAGAACGAAATTTTATACACGGTGAAGTGGTATCGCGGGGACCGAGAGTTCTGCCGCTATTCCCCGCGCGACATTCCTCCTCTTAAGATATTTCCAATTCCCGGAATAGAGGTTGATGTAAGTAACCAATGTAACTAATATTTTATCGTTACTTAGTTTATTATGCATTTCACACAATCGCGTAACTATTTTTATCAGATTTTACCTTGTTTATACTAGTCTAACTATAATATTAAACATAAAAATTTAAATATTTAGATTTTTGGAAACTGGTTACATTAGTATATATCACTTCAGATAGTATTACTAAAACAGATTAGAGAGATTATAAGGTCCTTACCAAAAGTATATTTGGCATATTGAAAAATACGATTTAGAATACAATAAATCGAAAAGAGACAGCACCTTATCTTTTAAAATTTCCGTTAAATTAAGGTCGTCAACACGTGACAGACGTAGCAGATAAAGCATTTCCTTAGATTAACGAAATATTTGTAAAGCAATAGATTTATATTATACCGTGCAGTTTTCATCACATTTATTACCTCTGTTGCTGCTAAAACTAAATCATATCACAATAAACACGCAATTTTTTTAATCCAATTTATTAAAAAGCATATATATATTATCTAGATAAATTCGCTTGAATTAAGTTATATTATAGTATTAGTACAGCTTTAGACATGTCAACTCATTTAACCTGAGTCAGCGAGGCAGCCGCCTACAAGATTACTCATTCCTGCACATGAATCATATTTAACATCCACGTTCCTTCGAATGAAGTCTTATTCAAACAGTAATAAACATTCATAGAACAAGTACACTTACAAACTAAAATTCACAATTTAGTTGACTGTTTCTCTTAGTACTCTATTCACACAAAAACTTATCTTCAGATAGTAAAGAGCAACTTTTCTGCTTTGCTTTTACATATTTTTATACCTTTATTTACTGTAGTAAAATATATTATATTACAATGTGTTCCAAAGGATATTATTCGGCAATTTTACAGCGCCTTTTAAATCTTATTGGTTTATTCTATCAGTTTTTTTGTCTATTTCTCCTACTTTCAAATTATCTTCTGTTTCCCTGGATAGACTGGCGAAAAATACCGTCTAGACATTAGCAATACTCTCTGTACCGTATTCGGTATATGTACAATATTAAACAAATAAAAGACATTACAATATTGTTGAAAAGTTCGATGTACATGGAGCCCCATTATATTATGCAGGCAATTCTTCTTTAGTAACACCTGCGAGAGAACGTATTGTCAGAATCATGTTTAAAAAAATAAATCTAAACATAATAAAATTAAACAGAGACTGTACATAATAACAATTTTACAATATTCTCAAATCATAAATTAAATTGTTTGCCGTCAGATTAATGCCTCGCTCGCCTCGACGCTTAGTCCAATAAGAAAAAACCCTTCATAGAAACATTCCGTATAACACTGTAATAATACATTTTATTTTATGTGTAAGCTCTTTGTATGACCATTCGATTTTTAGACTAATACACTACACACTACTAACTAGTTTACATGTCAAATAAAATGAGTTCTTCGAGAATTACATTACTTCCGCCCAATAAAGCGAACTGACAGTCGAATGTGATGTCGTCGTTGGGTCCTGCTGTACGACAACGGTTGGTGAGCTTCTGTGGCGAGAACGTTTTCATAGGTAGCAGGTTGCGCTGGCGACGAAAGTGATGGTTGTGTTGGTAATACTATAGTTACTGTGGTTTGTCCTTACAGGATGTAAGTCGGTTTCTGTCTTTGCTGACAGTTTTTATCTGGCGGCGAGACAAATAATGCAATTCCCGGGCCTCACACGAGCATAGGTTGCGGTCAATGCATTGTCCTGTAAAATAGAAGTAGGTCTTCAAGTCTCCTAGTCCTTTTCTATCCTGTTCCGTCTTGTTCCGTCCTGTTCCGCCCTGCTCCGCCCTGCTCCGCCCTGTTCCTGTCCTATCCTGTCCTAGTTCTTTTTTTTTATAAATAAAAGTGGGAAAACGAGTAAGCAGTATACGTGATGTGATTACTGACTCCCTTGGATAGTCGCACCACCTGCAGGGTCACGACTGCGTTGCCGACCTTGAAGGAGGAAGTGGTATTATCTTTTCTTGAAGGTCCCCATGTTGTACTGGTTCGAAAATACCGTTGACGACAACTGATTCCACAAAGTAGTTTTGTGTGTGTAAAAAGTTGCGCTTAAAACGTATAGTGGAAGATCGCCAGTCATGCAGGTGGTGAGAATGGAACTTGGCATTGTGCCCTGTACTGCTGTTGTCGTTGTATATTTTATAAAGAACACAGAGATATGCAACATCTCTCCGCAAGGCCAGTGGGTCAAGGCGGTCGGAAAATAGTTGGTCGTCGACGATTCATGCCGCTCTCCGCTGTATGCGGTCAAATGGAAGGAGTTGGTACTGAGGTGCGGTCAAAGGTAGGAGCAGTATTCTATACAAGGTCGTACTTGCGCCTTATAAAGAACTAAGCGGCGCTTGGAAGTGAAATACTACGCTGCTCTACAAAGCACATCCAGTTTTTTAGAAGCCACTTTGGCTTTATCTTCCAGGTGACCACGGAATTGGACGCTACTCGATTGTCGACGCGAAGGATTTTAATGTTTGTGGAGGCCATAAGGGGAGTGTTTTCAAGTCGAGGATAGTCAACAAAGTTCAATCAAAACTAAATTTCATCGAATATCGTTGCGTGTCTGACATAATTTCAAAACTGGTTTCTAAATACCCATTTAGTTTACGATGTACCTATTTATTTGATTTATAATTTATGTGACACCTGGACTAAGAGTACAGAATGCTAACTCAATGCCATAATAGGTCTTTTCTACCTGTCAACCCAAAGTACAAACAAAAATTTAAACTTACGCGAAAGGAGTGACGAAAGGAAAAATAAGTTTAAAAAATAATGATAGTAACAGTTGGTACTAACAGCTGTACAGTGATTGAATTTAGATATAACAAAATAAATATAATGAGAGAAAGTAGTTTGTCTTGCGAAATTTCAGAGTCGATATTTGCTCAAGCAGAAAATTGCTATCCTGGACGAACTGACAGGTGGCGGCTGGAAAGATGTGTAGAAAATCATTTTAATGCACAGGGTGAGAATTTTAAATATTTTAGGATAAAAAGAATGATGCCTATAATCGAGTGTGTTAAAATCATTTGTAAAGTCAATCAATGCAGCGATGGAAATTTTCTGTTCCTCGATTCCTCTTTTTAAGTCCATAACATTTATTAGAGCAGTGGTAGTGTTGGTTCCTGAACGAAGCCCGGACTGAAATTTATTCAGCAAATTGTACTTTGATATAAAAGTAGACATTTACTTTAGACTTCTGAAACTTTAGAGATGGGAGAAAGAACAGATAACGCAGAACAATGAAGAGATTGAGACGGATTTTGTTGTTTTAGGAAGGGGCAGGATATACTTCTCTATAGTGATCGGATTTATCCAGATTCTAAGGAATAATTAAATATGTGTTAAAGGTGGAAGAAGGAACTCTGGGATTGGAACATAAATTTCATGATTTCAGCATACCCCGTAGCTTTAAAGTTAATTGTAGATAAAATTTTAAAGCTTTTATCTTTATTAACTAAAGATAATTCAAAACAAGGTATTGTTAGAGGTTGCATGGATGTAAAGAAAGATATAATAGGGGAACGAGTTCACTGAAACTAAAGACGGAGCGGTGACAAAGTGATTGTTAAGCTTATTTAAAGAACGGGAAATGTATGTTAACATTACGAAAATGTTTAAGTAATTCCCATTTGCATATTTTTATAATCATTACACAATTTTTTATGTGCCAAAGCTAGTACAAAGTCAGTCAGTCAAAGGTTGAAGTTGGAAGACATAAATGACCCTTCAAATATTTATATATTTATAAATATTACTCTCTAATATTTGCACTATTTACATATAATACAGATGTTACGATGTTACACTATTTACATATAATACAGGTGTTAAGTTATTATGGATATGCGTTGAACAATCAAATTGGTTGACTAAAGTGGTACTAATGTTCCAATATTGAAAGGCTTTATACATTCATTATCAGCCGAATAACGCCCACTCCTGGGCATTAACCTCACTCACGGATCTCCGCACCGAACAGCTTTATTAGCACAGTATAAAAGAAAATAATATCATTTTAAAGTATTACATTCTGCGACAGTCTATACACATAATAATTATTTTAACTCTGACACAAATTACTTTTATTACTTAAACTAAACATAAATAGAGAAAATATTAAAGAAAAAAGTGAACTGTAGAAACTAGTAAAGATATATAAAATGCACAAGTCATCCGCAACTGACAGAGTACCGAGCAAACTAAAGGCGTGTAGGTGCTAACATACACTATATGTATACCTACATTCTACGTAATATTCAATGCTGAAAGCTTAAAAAACTATATAATTTTTTAAATGATAGTGATAGGTTTTAAGACTAAAGACATATTGAAAACTTGTTTTAACATGAACCTAATACATCTGACGGAGATAACTGTTACGGTATAAATTATTGTTACTTATGGGACTGGGATGTTCTAACATTTTCTTGTTACATATTCCCAGAGAGTTAATTTCAAGGAAATATTATATGTCTATAGTTATAAAGCATAAAAATATTTGGTTAGTTATAATTAGTATAAATACATTTGATTCTTATAAAAGTTGCATAAGAGCAATAGAAAAAAATTTCGAAGTATATTAATCTACTTTTATTAAAAAAATACTGGAACTTGTATTTGTTTATATTCTACGGCGTCGTTGAGAATAGTAAGCACATCTTTAAAATATTCATTTTTGTAAAGATTATTAAAAATGTTGTATTATAACATTTAGTTTGTTTTTTTAGAAGGACGCATCGGATGCACATAGATTAACAATAAAGGCTACAACTAGAATCGCTAACGGATGGTTTACCTGCGAGGTTTCCGCCGATGAACCATCGTTCCAAACAGCGCTGGTTCGCGGACATATGTATGTAGTGGGTAAGTAGCTTTAGTTTTTATAGAAATCTAGAACTAATTAGCGTCATTTTCATCTGATATCTTAGGCGATCAGATTATATATTCTGCAGTGTACATATTTCACATGCAGCCATAAAAGATCATACTTCCTTCGGAAATCATTACTAAATTTACGGCTCCGCCTCTCATTGTAGTATATACAACCAACAAATATTATTATAGGCCATCAGACATACTTTTTTTATCGTTGCGTTCAATGTTTTGATGGAGTTGGCCGCATCGTCCGGAAAACTATCCAGTGTCCGATGACATGACAGAATGACCGCCATAAATGTTGTATCACTAAACAACGGTAGACAAGCAATCGACTATCATCGACTCACGATCCCTACGAAACCTGGTGAAGACATCAAAATCTTGCAATGTTTATACTAATTGCTATATGCTATTACCGATATCGATTAACTTATTTAACAATAAAATTAGACATTTCAATGCTGCGAACGGAAATTTTACTAACAGCAGAAGAGCACTTTGCTGCTCCTTTTACCTTCATTGACACACCGAGCCGCATCTAACTAGCGCAATAGATATCATCTTATGAGAGAAAGCCCCGATAACATACGATAACTTTGTGTGCCCAGCACCAGGAACATTGGCTGGGTTACTTAAATAATATTAATATATATACACAAATAATAACAATATATATACATAATAATAATAATATATACATAAGTAATGTTCTAACAATATAGGGCAAATGTATTAACACATAGCAATATTTCCCAACTACCGTACGTGTTACAGTTTGTTAAAATTCCGAAGACGCACTAAAAGATTTTGTATTGGTTAAATAAAAATGTAAATTAATCCACCATAATATATTATAAGGGCGTAAAACATTTTCTATTTTAGCTATATTTGTTTGTGATTTATCAATAATCTTTTATTGTCTAAATAAACGATACCAAATTAACTTTTCTACCGCAATAATGTAAATTATTTAAGTTTCAAAATAAAAGTTATTTATTAAATAAAATTTTTGGTATAATATTTAAAGCTACAGTTTTTGAATTACCAATAGCGTGACTTCAGTCCTATTGGCAACGATCCATTACAATTTTCTCAGATTGCAAGCGTAGTTTCAAACCGTTTCTTGGACATGCACCAAATCTAAATATACCGAGAAGTTAGAGTAGCACTTTAAAATAAAGGATATATATTGGTAAAGAACATACGCGTTTGTAAATGTCAATACCAGTCATAAAAGTTATGAAATTGCTCATTTACCCCACTTAACATTTAATCTCTTTACCCCGGTTAAAATATCGATAACTACAAACCTCGTACTGTACCGTTTAGCGAAAGAAAGGCAGCGTAGGTTCTCACGTAGACGAACACAGACAACGAAGATCTTTTACCATAAGATCAAATCACCCGATGGTCGCCTAGTTAAATGAAATAAAAATTAACATTTCAAATGAAGAATGTTGTAGAGATCGTTCTCCTTTTCCAATTTTTAATAACAGCAAACATTTTATTTCCCGTGTTAACAGTTCCAGACGTCTATGTAATAATTTTATCAGTATTTTATTCAAGTAATTTCTTGATATTAAACATAGAGAAGGATACATTATCTCCACTATCGATGTTAGTTGATCCCAATTTAACAAACACAAACTTATTGTCATACATGCAATTCAAGTATACAATATGCAATATATTACTAAAAAAATTTACTGAGAAGATTGTAAAACAAAAAAATACTATGCATTACTTTAAAAGGAGAAAATGATTTATATTTTTAATGTTTGTTTCTCTGTCCAGATTTTCCTCAGCCCCAACCTGAGGTATTAGGGCTGAAACTATACTACCGCGTGGGATCGAATCTTAAAGTAGAATGTACGAGTCTCAACTCCATACCGGCGGCTAATATTTCCTTTTTCATCAACAGTCAAAGGGTAAGTTAGACATTACACTCAAATTATATATTCAAAGTTGGAAAGGAAACCATTCATCCAGTCCTCCTGTCACCCCAATCCTTCTATGACCACCAGCGTAGTTACGATTTAAAGTATCCAACAATTCCATTAATAGAAATCTTATATTTAAGATAGGGGGAAATTGTATGAGTTTTATGTACACAGCTGGTCATACGTTATGCAAGTGTATTAATTATCGTACACAGGCACACAAAGAACACGTGTGGCACCGAGTGGACCCCACAAATAGCAGCACATGGAATGCTTACGGTACTTTGCAATTTGTGGTACAAAAACATCATTTTATAGGTGGTAAAATGAAGGTAAGCAAACATTTTATTTAGATACAGTAATAAAACAGTCTATATTTTGTTCAATAATGCTACAACCCAACAATCAAGAATTTTACGAGAACGCAACTGCTTTACACCATAAAAACAATCACAGTTATACAATACTACTGTAGGTGATGATTTTTCAATAAGTAATTAAACTAAAACAGAAAGAGTCCACACGGAAAAGATCTTAACAAAGTTTGCAAAAGAAATATCAAATAATCCAGAAACGTAATTTTTTTCCACAAAAAATAAAACACGCTGTTTGTTCTGAAAGATTGACTGCCTGTGACGCCCCAAAATTGTTTTCTTGAGGGTTGCACTCCCCCAAATGACCGCAGGAGTCTCCCTAAATATCTCTCTGTATTTCAATTGCTATAAAATATTATATTTATTCATGAATATTATTTGTGATGTAACATTTTTAATACTGATTTTTAATTACCACATTAGACCACATTCTTACAAGTAAGTAGGACCATAGTCAATTTTCAAAAAAGTGATTTAAGTTTCACCCAAAAAATTCGGGTGAACAAACCTTCGTTTCGTATAAAAACGAAAAAACCTTAGCGTTAATACTTAAATCTTTTGTTAGTATGTCTTTTGTTGTACAATTTTGCATACAACACTCGTAATTTTTGTAGTAAATTCTTTCTTATGTACAACATAACTAAAAAGCTTAAATATAAGATAAAATATACTTGAGCTAATTGTTTATAAAATTATAAAAAACTACACAGATTTTATATTACATACAGTAGAAGGAGCCGTTTGAACATGTTTTTTTTTATCATCAGATCAGGTGTAACGTGAACATATACAACGTATACTTTAGAAGTAATGAGCTGTGTGCTCTGGAAGAGCGTATTCCTACTACTCCGGAAAGCGTAACTGAAATAACCAGGGTATTCATTCGTCGTAAACCAATCAATCCCATACACCGTGTGGCCGAGACTAATAACAGTGAGTACAGAATTTTTTTATTTCAAACAGAAAACTGGAAATTTTGTAAACCTAATTGTTTAGTAATTTTCGTGTATTTCTTGAAATGCTATTTTTTAAATCACTCTTTAAAAGCATTTAAAAATGTTATACGAGTACATACTCTAATAAATCTTTAGCTACTTTGCACACAATAAAGGTACTTCTATATTTGTCTGAAAGATTAACTAGAAATATTTTTAAGAAACATTCCTTTTACAATGTCGTGATGCTGTATACGGATGAATGTTTTGTACAACATAAAGAAGTCTGCGGAGTTATTTCGGTAGGCAAAAGTTTAAACTTTTCCTTAAGGAATCGAATTCTGAGATATAAAGAGAAAGAGTAAGTACTGCTTTAAGTTGTAAATTTTTAATTATTATGTATTATAATAGAAACAAAAAAGTAGTGTATACCTTAAACGAAAATTATTAAGTAACTTTTCTACTAGACAAGGCGATGACGCCAGCATGGCCTTCACCTGATGGTAAGTGATACACCTGCTCATTACAACGTGGCGCTGTTTAAGATGATGTACACAACACCACATTGCGCTCGTCGTTTTGAGAGATATGGTGTAGAGCCTCGTTACCTCAGTACTTTCACTAGCATACAGCACCCTTCAAACTGGTACACAGCAATGTTTGCACATTATTATTTTGTGGCAGAAATAGAAGCTGAGATGGTACCTAAATAGGCAGTCTCCGGGAAAAGACATCTACCACGATATGGTCTATGCTAGGCTTTCCCAACACAGCCATGGCGTCTTTTGTTAGTCATTGGTATCGTTATTTGGTATTGATTTTTTTAACGAAGTTATACCTTATAAAGAAAATATAATAAAAGATATAGTTCAACATAATTGAACGTTTAAAATATTAGTGAAAAATTTTTTTTGGATTCATAACTTATGCTAATACACTAACTATGTTTCAATAAATTTTATTTGAAATAATAATAGAATGTTAAATAATTTTTATTTCGGTAACAATTTTTGAATTATTTATCAGGCTTGTAGTTTTTATACCACTTTCAGATTTTAACGACTGATATCGCTTTTAAAAGGCTAACCAAATAACAACTATTACATGAGTAACAACATGAGGGAGTACATTTTTTAAAAAATTCTGCTAGTAAAAGCAATTTAGTTATCTTACCATATTATGATATATGATTAGATTGAAATGTACATAACCTAGCATAAGCTGCTCACGTAAGTCCTTATAAGTCAAGGCCTTGGGGCTGTCTGTTAAGATAGTCGAGGTAATTTATACTCCGTACTGGCTAAGAGTAAATTGGCCGATCTAATCCGGAATACATAAATGTAAGTCCGATTAAATCAACCATTTCCAATCGTCGGTAGTCTTCAATAAAATAATGACTCCTTTTAACGATATGGTTGTGGTCGAGCAGGTAGAACTTTCAAACTAACTCAAAAGCCAAAGCTTTGAATTCAACACAAATTGACAACATGTTTTGATATTTGTACTCACTTAAAGCCATATAATGAAATAGTAACTCTATGACTTACCATTAATTATACACTAATACATGTCATGGTATTTATTTTAATATGATAGTATCACCATATGTTATCTGCAAAATATTAACCTTTTGTGCGGCCTATTGCAATGCATATGCAACAAACACTACAAAAGAAAAGGGAACATTTTTAAAGTTGCTAACAATTCAATTCTGTTTCAGGTGCTGGCAATATCCACGGAACTGTGTTGTCTATTTTCCTTATCACACTTCGATACATGGCATACCTATTCAATGTTAATTAATTGTTATATGTCTTACTAAATGAACTTTTTATAGTTAGACGTAATGAAATGTGTTTTACGTAAGTTTTAAAGACTCTGGTGTTTCTATGAATGAAATTCTCTGTGTATAAATGTACTATTAATAATTAGTATTTGTGCCAACCCGAATTTAAAACGTATTTCATGAAATGAAGTATAATTGATCTTTATCAATTTATTTCCATTGATACTGTTCTAAGACAAGTCTAAGATTTTTTTATATTCCGGGCGATTCTTGTATTAACAGGCTTATTCAACAAAATCATAGATTTTTTGTTGTTTAAATAACAACTTCACAGCTTAACGGGTTACCTTGGTCACAGTTGTAATGTTTGTTACTTCAAGTAATGCTTCACGAGTAACAGTTGTGTCAAAAACGATTAACTCACGTAAAATTTCAAATGTACTTTTATTGTTAACAAAATAATAAGAAAATTATATGTCTATATAAATAAAAAAATACTGTTGTTTTATTATAAAATTCTCTATTTTTATTTATGTCACTAAGATTTATGAAAACTTTTTCATATATCATTTTATATTATGTTATTTTATATTATTTATTTTAGGTTATTTTATAAGATGATTATAAAAAATGACTCAGTTAATATTTTAATTTACTGAGAATAATTTCCCACAATGAATACACGGAAAACATTCAAATGATGCTGGGCGGTGATAATTGTATTTTAAGAAATTCTTTCACAGACTTCTCAATACTGATAAAAATATAAGCTTTTGTAATGCCAATACTACGTAAAGACATAAAATTTCCTCTGTACTTGGAAGTTATAAATATTTCCTAACTAATGAATAATCCCAAAACCTTTCATAATATATTTGAGAGTAGTGATAAATGAATGGTTATCGCAGCATTAAAATAATTTTCTGAATAGCTAAATTATAAACCTGTATTTCAACTTTACAGGTCATTCATATTCAGCATGTTTATTCAAAAGTAAAATGATAAGTAACCCAAAGAGTTTTTTGAATAAAATGTCTGTTCAAAAGGATAAAGAGAATATTTAATTTTTATCGTGCGATATATTGATATCCTTTACCTATTTGTCTGCCTTCACCTGTTACTCTTATGTTTAGATGGATATAGCTTGTGTTTAGCAAAGAGTTCTCCTTACTTTTTATGGAGTACAATAATGAAAATACTTTGCTATCAAAACTTTGCCGAAATTGTTTGTAGTGCCGTCAAAAATACCTGGAAGGGAAATTAGTACCCATATAAAGCTAGGGTAACTCCTATTACTATAAATCTTTATTAGCAAAGATCCTCTGGGGAGTTACCACTACAGCGGCAAACCGGAGTGCTCAAACGATAATGCATCCGTTTTGTGAGTGTGGCAGATTGAAAAATTTCTGAGGTAATAAGATCTAACATATTTTGTCCTTTACACAAACACATCACTCATCACCAGGCAAATGTTTTACACGATCCTACAAATTTCGTTTATTGTTCATTCGAACTACCATGCATATCTTTTTCCTATTCTTATTCTTTTTCTGCATTAAATTTTGATTCCTATTATAATGGCGACACTGAATAGCTGTGTACCGAATGTACATATCTATATACAAGTCTCAACGAACATTTATTCAAATATATATATATAATTAAAGGGTACATAGTGTTAATCAACAAACAAATTCACGTACTCGTGAAAATTTTACATAAACTTTAATAGAAACATCAACGTTATTTAATCAAAGACCGTAAATTAATCTATTACAAAAAACATTCACCTCATTAATACGGTAACGAAAATTATCCGCTTCTCCTGTCTATTATATTTAAAGTAACTAATATTAAAAGAAAATATCTAAAGAAAGAACTACAGGAGGATAATTTATAGTAAATTAATTACTTAAACGTAACACCCACGCATTAGCGGTGTTCATTTATTAATTTAATATTCTCAGCTGAATTACAACAATACAATATTTGCAGAGGTTTACGTAATAAGTAAGGTATTTCTGTATTCTAGTAAATAATATGTTACTATTTCAAGTCAATTCTCATGCCACATTCTGGCAAATTCATCACGGACTTCCAAATATACGTATAATAATCCATATTTATAATATTTAATTGTATATATAAGTCGTGATAGCCTAGTGCTTTGAACGCCGACCTTCCACTCCGAAGGTAAAGGGTTCGAATCCAGCCTGCAACAACAAATTGTTCAATTTATGTGCAGTTAGTATAACACCAACTAATATCACGTGGTTTGAAAAAAAAACATCGTGAGGCAACTTACATATCATGACGACCATTCGTGGTCGAACTGGTATATCAAATGGAAAAGGCAATGGCTAAACCACTCGGTTACAACTGTCAAGAACACATGTTGACCAAACCTTCAGCGATGAGAAAATACGACTTATAAGAATTGGTATATAAACAAAACATATATTATTACTTAGCCTTCATTTAGTTTCAATAATTTTATGACGGAGCTACAGATCATCTCAAAAGGGAATTTAAAGAATGTCCACATACTAACACAACACTGACTTAATTATAGTAATAGACTCACACATATTATATTACCGTTTTAACTAAATTAGTTACAATATATTATTATTATAGTCTTTTAAATATACATTCCTATGTATAAAAAATATAAAAAAAAGAAGTACACACTTCAACTAATTGCAAACAGAACGGTAACTTCATAGGTGAAAATCTGTTATAATTGATTTTTTCATTGATTTTTAAAGATCCTAGTTGCTCAGTTAACTAACGAGTTATTGACACCAATTGCAGCGTAGTCAACATACAAAACTGCTTGGTACATATTTTATGATAAATTCACATTAAAGCTGTTCTTTTTATGCAATTTTAAAGCAGCAAACATTTTTCTCGGTTAAAAGTTTTTTTCATCTTCTCTTTACATTTTCTTGTAATATTTTTCCCTAGTACACAAACAGCAAGAAACTTACTATATAGTTAAAATAAAAACAAATTTTAACAATATTCAATACAATTTAATTGCAATTTTTTCATTTATGTACCAAACCGTCGCTTAGTTTATTAAGCCCCTGAAAATTATGAATTTTTACCATGTATCTAATATTCTCTCGTTTCTCGTCTCGTACTCATTTAGCCAATGTAGAAGTATTAAAGTAAGATTCATAATGTAAGTAAAAGATCGTTAAAAATTAACGTAAAGAAGTCTGCATTAAATAATCATATACTTTTATTTTCTCGGGGAAAATATTCGGAAAATACCTTGCCTTCTGGGGAGAAGTTAAGGTTATGTGGAGATTTTTACCAACTAAAACCCTCTCGGTGTTCGCCCTCAGCGTTTGGAGAGGTCACGGGATCTCCAAAATAATCAAGTTCTGGATCATCATAACCTTTTATTTCAGATTTCAGTGACCACAAAAAAGGAAGAGGAGCTGCGATGATTACGTTGTTGCTTCTTTTGTATGGTATATACTAATATCTAGGACAATTTCTTTAACAATTTGAAATTTCTTAAAGTATTAAGCGAAGAATAAATGCAATGTAGAAATGATATAACAACATTCACCGTTTTAAACAATAAATCAAAAAATACTATGTAGAACCTTTTAAAATAAATCTTTAAATATTCTTTTCCACTGGTTAAAGTTAGTGCAAATATACTTTACAATTTAAGTTTACATGATTTATGATTAACTGTCAAAATTGTGTTAGGGAGAAAAGTGTCTGCGAGTGCGACGACCCCTACATTTTTGCAGTTGCGATGTATTAAATTAAAGCAATTTATAAGTCGGCTTATAGTTGGGCTCCCTCATCCACCCATCCGCAATGCGACGGGAGGGTGCTGGAGTTTTCGAGGGGTTCGTAACAGAACTTAAGACATTAACCGTAATGTGACCATGTGCAATAAACAGAGAACTTGTAGCGCGTTCGATCAAACTTGGTCGAAATAAGTGATGAAACATAAAACTACTAGTTAAATATATTGAAAATACTTTCTCCTCTTATCTCTTTAAAGCTTGATATTACAATTTTCGTTATCCAAAATGCACTTATTTCTTAAACATAAAGATCTCTATCGATATCAACATCTCCGGATATCTCTGCGCTTCCGGCAGGACCAATATGTCCCACAAAGTGCGAAGTATACACACAAATAGAAAATCCATCTACTAAATATAAATCCAGTGTCGTTATTAACATCGTTATAACGTTTAAACTGGAGCACGTTAATATTTGTTAGTAAATTACTTCGGAATAAGGTTAGTGCAATACTTAAACAATCTTCCGCAAACGAGATCTATTCATAAATGATAAGCGTGTTAACTCCATGGATAAGTATTTATATTATTTCATTAATTAGTTTTTATTTCATTATATGCAAATATTCGCAAACTTTAATGTAATTTCAATAAAACAAATACTGTCAGTGTGCAAATATTATAACTGCGACCCTTGATGCATATTATATTGTGTATTATTAATTTGTAAATTGTATAATTAATTAATTACTAACATAGCTATAAGCACATGTACTAACAATATGGATTTTATGTCCGAAATAAATGTTTATTATTGTTATTATTATTATAATAAACATTTTTTTTTATATACTTTCTTCAACTTTTACAATTGTGAATGCAATCGAGTCGACGGATATTGTCACTGTGACTTGGTACGCTTTTCATACTGCTCGAGTGACTTTGAAATAATTATAAAAGAATAATTTACTTTTTTATTTTTATTTATTCATAATATAATAATATATATAATATTTCTACTCTATATTACTTAATAAGTAGAATAGTTAATAAGTTGAATAATTATTTGAGGTACGACTTCCCGCTCCGCAGCTTAGTAAACTATCGGATAATGTGAATTTACTGTATATACGTACGCATAATTTTTCTTTTCAGTTGAATAAAAATTACAAAAGGAATTAGAAATTCTTCATCATACTTCTTCACCGCTAACATGGACAATATTTCATAATTAAATGAAATAATAAATAATAATATCAGTGAATAAAAATACAAAATAATCTTAATCCTGTTCCTCACTGTAAATAGTCATCATTTACTTTACATATATTCTTCATTATTAGGCTTGATATGAATATAAATACTTTTATGTACCTATACACAGCGAAGTTATAAAAGTACCCGAAACAATGCAACTTCATTACAATTTTCAACTTTGGTACACGTATTTTGAGCCATAAAGAAGCTGGCGCCGTCTAGTCCACTGTCTCGCGCCAGGAGAGTAGCATTGTGTACGACCAGTCTACAATGAACTGGGTGATAGCGGCTTATCTGATTTACGTACCGAAGAAAACACTCAACCCTAGATTTAGTTGGAGATCAATAGAAATTGGACGAATTGTGATATTTATAGTAGGGGTTCAGCTTTTAGGGGGACATTGCACACATGATTTCCTTGCTTTTTGTACACAAACATTTTAGATATAGTGAGTCATCATTATACTACATCTGACGTAACGATATTCGATATTTTATTCTATTGCAGAGAAGCTTACGATTCATCATCATCATTTCAACCAATGGACATCCACTACTTTACTTGCGATTACTAAAAATATAATAAGAGACAGGTTTGAAGAATAATTTGTGTAGATTGATAAGCCTGATCTTTAGCTATTTATAAGAACATTCACTCAACCGTATTCCCTGTAATATCAATATGAACTCCCCTTCATACTTTTTAAAAAATTAAGATACCATCGGAACCAAATGATTTTATCTACCTTACTTTTGTTATTTTGTTATAATGACTTTTAATATTATTAATGGTTCATTAACCTTCAAAAACATTGTAATGTCAACGCTACAAAACCTATAGACTTATTTCAAAGAAAACCTGACAGGATGAACTATATATATACATATAGAACACGATAATTTCGATAACTATACCACAATAGTACCTGGGTTCGGGGAGAAATGTTTCGAAAAGAAACCTTGCCTGAGTAAAAGTTTTTGGGGTATTGATTGCCCCTATATATATTTTACGTATTGAGCGGCGGGAAAGGAATCTTTATAAAATAATACAAATCCTTTAGATGTAATTTACATGTACTTAATAAATTTAGCGTAATACAAATCTCAAAGAACTTTTACATGGCTGTAATGCACGACGCTAATCTGAGAGCATCAATTGTTACTTCTTTTTTAGACGGCCTCTGAATATGATGGCCAGTATCGCCACAAGTTATGTGGAGATTTTTCCCTACTAAAACCACCACGAAGGTTATTCTCATCATTTGAAGATGTCACGGGATATCTGTTCGGAACACAACATCTACTACAGTAGTACCTACTCGTACAAAGTTTTGTGTTTTAATTATGTTAAAATTAAATTAAGTTAATCACAACCCATCCAACATTGAGCGGCAACCGGGTGTCTCTTTTTGTAAAATATATCTTTGTACTCATAAATAGTTCTCTTCAGTAATATAACCTGTAAAGGCTTACGTGTAGAATTCCTCGCTGAAGTTGTAAGATATATATACAATAAACTTAAAGGGCACAAGTTGTAACAGAATACGTCGGAGTTAATTTGGAGATTGTTAATTTATTCTAGCTTTGCATAGGCGTAAATAAATAAACAATATGGACTCAAATAAATAAAGTTGTAAAATTTGTTCGATTAACACGTATAGAAATTTTGTTTTCTTTTGTAACTTAAATAAGTATTGCTTAAATCTTTTGCTGAAACCTTTTAATTATTTTAGTTTTTATAAATTTTGTGGGGGAAAGTGTTGTTGTTTTTCATCAAATAAATGTAGAAAACTACTTTCTTTATTAGTATCAAATTTAAGACGGAAATGTGGCCCAAAATTTCTTGTTAAAATTAATTGCGGGAACAAGATAACAACTATTATTACAAAAACGGAAAATAGTTATATACAACATACAAATATAGATATATAAAACAGAATAATTCGCTTGTAACAGCTGTAAGTGTCAAAGCAAAAACATTTTTTTTTGTTATATAAAACTACATAAGGAACAGGACGTTCACTCGATAGTAAATGGTAATCCTGCCCATAAAATCGTTGCACTCGTTGGAAAGACAAATACAGTAGCACACTAACCTTGTGTCTGTGAGACACGGATGACAGTAAAACATGACTTTTCTCGTTACTTTATTAATTTCACTAGACTTTTTCTCTTTTTTCTCGGGAAAAAGAAACTGCTATTGTACTTACTTTTTTATTCGATGGGGCAACAAGACGAGCCAGGCACACTTGGTGATAAGTAACACGCTTGTCTGTAACAACGTGACGCAGGCAAGATGCTATACACAGCACCATATTAAGCTCATCGCTCCTGAGGCATAATGTGCTAAGTCTCGTTACCCAAGTAATTTCACTAGCTTTCAACGCTGTTTAAACCGGTACACAGTAATTTTTGCATATTACTACCTACCCGGAAGATTCCTAGCAACAGAGACCTACTTTCCCTAAAAAGGATTCAAAAACGAATACAGAATTAATAATCTTAGAGTAAAGATTCACTCTGCTATATAATATTTATTGACAAAGCTTTTACCTTTTTGTATTATAAGGCCAAACTTTCCAGATCGCCCTTCTTAAATTAATGTTAATGAAAGCGTCTATGTCATTTTGGACAACTTTGAGGAATCACACAGTTGATGGAAACATCCAAGATGTGGGTCGCGATAGCGCTTGGGAACATTAAGAAAAACTTTTAAGGTTACATTTATGACACGAGACTATAGAAAAGTAAAGATTTTCGCAACCGAGATTCAGTAAAAGAAAATGTATTTAAAACGTTATGAAACGACTGTTATATTTCACTGTAAACGGATTCTGTGCGACAATTGCAAACGCTAAACAAGTTGGTCAATTCCTGATTACACATCCAAGCAATAAACTAAACGAAAAATTTACCCCTTAAAAAGTGATTGTTCACTATTTGGTGGTCTAGTTGAGGTTTCATTCAACTTTATAGCAATAGCAGCATTAATTTTTTTTTATCAATCGATGAAGCGATGAGATGAGCAAAGCGTTACCTGATGGTAAATGATACGCTTGTCCATAACAACGTGGTGTTTTGAGATATAAAGTTTAAGTCTAGTTACCCAAGTTATTTCGCTAGCATACAACACCCTTAAAACCGCAACACCGAAGTGTTTGCTAGTAACTATTTGGCGGTAAAAATATAAATTACAGTGGTACCTACCTGATCAACAACAGAGAACTACCGCCAGTAAAAAGCGGATGCATACTTAAGGAATTAATGCTTTAATTAGTTAATCGTCTGCTCCTCTTTGACGACAACGCGCAACCCTATTCTGCGAACCAGACGGTCTCCAAACTACAAGAACAGGGTTTGGAGGCTCTCCCCATCCACCATATTTTTTGGAATTCCAAAAATTTTTTGAAAATTTCTTGTTTCCCGTCTAATCGCTTTTTACAAGAAATGCATGAATAAACTGCCTCTGCATGGGTAAAGATGTATTAACTGCATAGGTTATTACTTTGATCAACATGTCAATAAAAATGCATTTTATCTTATTTAATATGATACAACAAATTTCTATATCAAACGTAATTAAAGTTTTTTCTCAACATCGTTCATGTATTTCTCTATACATATGTATATGAATTGTGTTATACCACGAATACTAAATAAAATATGACAAAAACAAAACCCATTTAACTCCATAACAATTCTGTCAAAACTATTTCGTGTTATTTGTTTTAAAACTACTCTTTTTGATATAGTCGCACAGTGCATTGTGTTTTTATACAGTCTATTAGTTTTGCCGCGAACATGTGATATAAAGGTATAAAAGTTATTGTACAATACAATTATTTAGTAGAAGATCGATAGGCCATAGGCCCCGTGGTCCGCGTGACCAACATGAAATGAGCTTTATACGTCATATAAGACAAGTCAGCCATAGCGATTCTGATCATCATCACAGAATATAGTATCAAATTATTACAAAATTTATATCTCGAAAATATTTTCTGTATACAATAACTCATACCAAAATACATAAATATTTAATAATTACCACAGGAACACACAAAACAGGACAGCATTCAAACCTTTGTCTGGAAACACTTTATTAAAAAAAAATATTTTAGTAATAGTATGTTGCGGAATACCTTCACTTGTATTATTTTATAACCCACTAATTCACGCTTCTAAATAGTATAGATTATTCTTCATTAGTTATTGGTACAATTATTTCCTTAGACACTATATAGCCCACAAGCTGTTATTATTAAGATATGCTAATTTTAACTTTTACTTTCTCTATTAAACAAAAAATCTAAAAATTCAATACAGAAATAATAGCCTCATACAAAAAATTGTAAGGAATTAGTGTAGAGGCTTGTTAATTCAATACAATTAATAACGTATAAACTTGATAAATGCAACTTCTAACTAATGTAACCTGATACGCTTAATCTATTGATAATAGTTGTATTAACTACCACTACTTTTGAAATTTGCAAGTCATGTTAATTTATGTAACTACCTCAAAATTGTGCCGAGCACGGACAGCAATACCGCTAAAGGAACATGTTATGTAATCAAATCACAAAAATTTTTCTAAATACTATTTTGCTATTGTAACGAATTATAATAATTCAAAATGATAAATTAATTATTTTATAGTAATGTCATATAACGGAAGACATTACA
>DWLS01000893.1:0-25543 GCA_018246255.1 Pachliopta kotzebuea
ATCCTTGAACGTACACTATTTATATCTATAACACAACACCAATAAACTAAATTATACTTAAATAAATAATAAAATCATAGAGCGCCGTCCATGAACGGTATTAACTTATTCGCGCACACCCGACGAAAACTATTATTGCGGTATCCTTTCTATTTCCACAACAAATATTAAAAAGATATTAATCTAATATCGATGAAAAGGAAAAATGTGTGAAGTTAATTTGTATTCACTTATATTCTCGATATAACTTACTATTATATCTTTGTATGTAAATAAGAGGCTTTATTTACGTGGTATAACCTTGTATTGTAACAGATATTACATAACAGATTATAATCTGTGTCGTTAATTACCATAGTTAATACAAAGTACTGAAAAATTATATAATATTTTTTTACATATTTTGGAAATTTACCTTAAGTTTCTAAAACTGAGTTAGAAGACATAAAACTTCTATATAAAAGCAATAAAAAATAAAACCAAACAATTAGCAGCACATTCGCTTCCTTTAAAAAATAAATGTACTTTTTGTAATAGAGATTTTCGAAATTTATCAAAAATCTTAAAAATCACTGTTGAATCCCCAATTTTTTATAACTTAAGGATTGCTTAGACAAAGAACTGAAAAGTGAAAATGTTTAATTTGTCATTAAAACTGGAATGAATTAAATTAAATGAGAATACTTTAATCATCGAAGTAGGAAATTTAAACGTCTTCTGTAAGTATTTTCAGTATTTTACACCGACATTTCACAACGAAATTCCCTCGTCTTACTGATAAATTTTATTTTAAGAAGTGTTTTCTTAGTGGTTTAATTTTTGTAAAAAAGACTCTCTTTCTCGCAAATGTTTTCTGTATTTTACAAAGGTGTATATTTTATGAAAATAAAATCCGTTGTTGAAAGATAGTGAATAACTTAACCCACAAATAAATAAATTACTATTTATTTAACATTTTATATGTATTAAAAATTCTCATAGGTTAAATGAAAAAGTCGGGAAATGTTACTGATGAATAAGTCTTCAAGTCGTTAGAGTGTTAAGCTACCCAGTCTACTTACCGATTTGCCGCTTCCGGAACTCTTTACTGGAATTGAAAGCAGTAAGGATGAACTTCGTATTAACATACAATTTATTTCCCGACTACTTATATACACTTAGACATTATACTACAGCAAAATTATAATTTGTGCACTACTAACAGATAGGAATCTATTTACGCTGACAGTGTTATTAAAAAAACTAAGAAGGCCCTGCTTATAGAAACTATGCATTACAATAAATAATACTAAATAAACATAGGTTATACGGACTAAAGACTATCAAAAATCTTACGCTTTTAAATAATAACAATATTTCTTGTTATTTATTGTAGCCTTTGAAAGAACATAAATTGTAAGTTCTTCTTTCAGTTGTAAGAAGAAATCAGATAATGTCAAAGGAAGGATTTCTGCCAAAAATTCCTTGTGTAGAAATATGATTGATGTCCCCACATTAAAACTGGAACTAAGCCTTATACGATGTTATATGTCCGTGAACCTACAACAAAAAATTGACAGAAATCAATTATCAAAAGAATTTATTACTCGAGGACACGATAACGTTAATACTTTTTATTATAAAGAAGAAAAGCAACGATAAATTAATAGATTGTCTTATTACACGTGGTTTATTAATTACTCTAGAATGTATAGAAAGAAAAATAGTTGAAAATCTGTTAAATTTGATCAGTACGTAAACGATCAAGTTAAAAATAATATTAAAGTAAGTAAACTTGCATAAAGATCTATTTGCCATTTTATTTATAATTTGAAATATCATTAATGTATATGAAAAAATACATGAAATGATACCATCCTGAAATAAATCCCGATACAATAGGCAATAATAAGCAATTTGTGGAGAAAATATTTTTAAAAATTTGGCTTTAAGGCAATGAAATGCCGACGCGGAGTCGGAAGAAAATCTAAATATCTAGAACATGAAAAGGTTCCATATTTTGTAACAAATTGTAATTAGTGTAGTATATAATAATATATTATCCTAGTTTTACAAGAAAATCTTGGTTTTGTAAGATATAGACAAAAGACTCCGTATTACATTACATATAATTAGTAAAAGAACAATTAACCCTGTTTGTTAACATTTACTAAAAGCAATTCTCTTTGTGTTCATTTTAATTACACTGTGATAATAGAAATTGACAAAATATTTACTCAAATTTACATTTTACTGGCGTTTTCATTAATTCATAACAATCAAAAAATTAAAGCTAGTTTAATCGAAAGAAGGGTATTTGTTATAAAGAAGTAGACTTAAACAATTTTAATTTGTTGTAAAAATATTACTTAACAGTTTGTTGTATTTTAATATTTTCTTTTGTTAGATAAAGAATCATAAGAAACATTTTGTCTCCTTTTTTCGTATATGCAATATCCGTGATATAGTTTTTGGCGACAAAAAGACGTTTTTGTTAAAGTGACAAACATACGGCCTACCTGATAGCAAACAGCTACTTTAGCCTGTAGATGCCTGCTGTAATAGAAGCACCACTGGCGCCTTGCCTATCCCGAACGAACCTTATCACGTCCTTTTTGAAAGACTCCATTCTGTAGCTCTAATCTCATTCATAACATCATAGGTTCATTCCATAATTTATTGTTCTTGGAAGAAAATTTCTCAGAAACCAGACGGCGACGTGGTGGTATTTAAGCGTTTCTCATTTTTAGAAGGAAAAATCTAACCTTTAACCGTTTGACAGCAATAAAAAAATGATTTAATGTACAATATAATTTGCACGTTTTCATCAAGATGAGCCTGCTATGTTGGAAGATTACTTCGGAGCCGTGTTAGAGATTCTTGATCCACGACTAAAGTAAATTTAGCATGCCACTTTGCTATGCCAAATAAAATGTTAATAAAAAGTTAAAGTGAATACCAAAACCTTGATCTCAGGTAAAATGTATGCTATAAATTTGTTCAGATTTGTAAATGGTATAAAATGTTTATTAAGTACGGCAACGTCTACAACTTTCAGACAATTGTTTCATAAAATCTATAAAATTGGTCTATTTCAAATTTAGGCATTATAACAATATTGTAAACAGCAGTAATCTGCAGAACGTGAGTTTGTTTACACTGTACTGTATCAATCATGCCCGTCAGGGATCCGGGTGATTGTTAACAGTAAACAATGAATTAGTGCATTTCACTCATCCCTTATTTCCCTTCACTTGGGGTATACGTTCGTATACTTCGCTTTAAGGCGGCGAATTGATTTACAGACTAAATTTTCTTTGGTTATTTTTTAGTCTATTGCATAGTAAACTTAACCTATCCTACACTGTATATTAATTTAAACTAAAATAATAATTAAGTTCTGAAAAATGGAATAGAATATGTAATCATTTGTCTTTTCCAATATTTCGTCGAATAAAAATAAGTATGCAAGTTATGTTTCTAGTAGACTTAGTCAAGTAAAGCTGATTTCAAAATGAATTGATTTCAGTAATAATACTTCCATAAATTATTCGGAGCTCTAATAAAAATGAACGGTATGATATAGAGATTGTTTTTTAATTAATCCTCTTAACGTAAAAAGTTGTTTGCGAACATCGGCTTTCATTATATCTGCAATTTCTGGAAAAAATTTAAAACTTCGCGACCTAGACTCTAAAGTTTTTTTTTTATCAAGAAATATTTTTTTTATTAAATGAAATCATAGTGAAGAAACCGACATGCAAGCAACAACTTTCGTGGACACGTAACATTCACCAACCCTTTCTTGGATAGTGTGCGTGTATGCGTGGTGTACTCATGAGATTAAACACAATAGTGGGAATATTAAGTGAACTGTTTATATGATGAAGATACGACATATTTAACTCTTATACTTTTAACTCTTCTCTTAAAATGGTAGTCTAACCAGCTAGACCATTTTTGATCCAAATTATTTACAACACAAAAGCGTTTCTTTTAAATTGAACACTGGTCTTAGTATATTGTTATTGCGAATGCTCGAATATCCTATTAAAGTAATATAAGAGGGCTATATAACGATAATAAATTCGACCCTAGAGAAGTTAGTTTAAAATGTTACAAGAAATACGATAAAAAGTTTGTAGTAATAGGTGAAATTGTAATAAATGATACCCACCTACATCTTTCTAATATCGTATCACACATTAAATTTTTTATAATCTCTTGCCGTTTGCTTGCAAAAATGTTATCAAAGAAGATAGAACATGGTAATGTTGCCTCCGTTTCGCAGGTCCAATAGATGTATTTTAATGAAATCACAAGCGCCAATCGTGCGTAAGCTTAGTCAGAAAAGCTTTTAACGTTCTGCTTTCAGCGGAATACAATTAACTCATAATCATTTTATTAAATCAAAGAACAACAACATTGTAAAAACATTCTCTATAGATAATAAAAGCTTTTAGTGCTCTAATATTACAGAGTTTAATGTAATATTTTTTGAAGATCGTCATTTGTTTAATTATTAATAATTTATGCCAACCATGTGAGATTTTAATTTAATAATTTGTAGGAAATATTAAATTAACCTTATTTGTATTTAAAATTTTTATTTTAAAGTCATTTCAAGATTTGACAGGGTATTCAGAACTAGCTCGCTTCGCTATACAAACGATCTCATAGTTACTTTACTCGATGATTCATGCAAAATAGGAAAATAAAGATACGCCATGTTACAATGCCGTCTTATTGTAATGATGACCACTTACCAAAAAGCTATTTAAAAATTAATTAATGAAAATAATAACTTTAACTACTTTTATGCGAGAACTTAACGAGGTAATTTCCTTTCAGTAGTTTTAGTAATGTTGGACTATGTGAGTTCTGTATTACGTTAGGTTATACATATTTTACAAATATTTATTTATGTATTTTATAGTGTTTATTTAATTATCTATTTATTATTCTGGCGTTTCGAGTATCTTACAGCACCCAGTCATAGACGTGAAAAAACTAAAATATAAAATCATTTCATAGCCAAATACAGATAACCATTTACATAACGGCTTCAATAACGCGGATATTTTTCCGGACGCTACCTCGACCTATTGCGTACTTCGCCGGGTGAATCTGTACACGTGTTTGGTCCAGATGTTCACAGGGCACGGGTGATGATTCCAAGTACTTGCATATTTCTAGGCACCAGGAGAGTCCCACGTGCATCTGTGAGCCCGGTAGACCAAACTGTGTCACTGGTCACTTGCTGTCCCGTGTTTTGTTGTCAGCGCCTCAACTGTGAGCAGGAAATCGGAAAGAAGAAAACCACAGGTGGTATCGCCTCCCTGATCAGTATAGACGAAAGTCGTTGTGTATTCCTGAACAACTGCAGATCGGTTATCGGAGAGTTCATTAGAAGGAACAAGACAAACAACAAAACAAACAAATAGGGCTAAAAATCAAAAAAAGACAATAAGAGAAAAAGCAAAAAAATAAAAAAGAAAGAAAGCCACAAAGATGTATGTAGAGTAAGTAGTATAGGAAGTGTGGGAGGTGATATGTAAGAGAAGAGCAAAATTGTAACGGAATATTGCAAAAGAATAATAGAGAACAGTAAAATGAAGAAAGGTAAATTGTATAGTAGGGAAAGAGTTACAAATGAAGGGAAGGACAATGAAAGAATATAAAATTTACTGTACCACTATGCGGGGCAACGAATTAAAAAAAAACCATTTTCATAATATCTAAGGATGCGGTGTACTTTTCTTTCGAACCATTTTAGACGAATACTTGTTATGTATATATATATACATGTATATATATTTATTACACATATATATATACTACAACAAGTACTCGTCCGGTATAGCAGCAAACTTTAAACAATCAAAAGCTTTTAAGAAAAATTACAAGCATTTGATTTTTCGAAGATTGCTTCCTGTGTGGATACATCCGACTTTATACGAAGGTCACGGGATAACATCGAACAGTTTATCAGCAACACTCGCTCGATGCCCAGGGAGGTATGTGAAGCACCCTTCCCAATAAGACAATCCCTGCGTGAATCGGAATACTAAACGCGCCGTCTAACGCAACTCGGGAACCCTATCCAAAGGGGGCGCCGGCCTGTTGGCAGTGAGCTGTCTACGCGTCCTGCCGCGTTCTGCCTCCTCGGCGCCCGCTCTCTGAGACGCCCAGTTTCCCGTTTCTGCATCATAACACAGTCGCCGAATCTCGATACCGCATCCCACGACGCCTCGCTTTGACCATGGAGCAAACCACTACTCGCAGCGAGAGATCTATTCCTACCGCCGCTTCGATAGCGGCCCCTTCCTCTTCCGAATGCGGACAATCGGCCAAGGTGTGGGACGATGTGTCCATGGAGTGTCCACAATCGTCGCATGCCTCGTCCTTCCTCTCACCACTACGCAAGTGTATCCAACTCTCGGAGCAACTAAGCTGCGTGAGCATCTGCACCAGGCGGAAATTAAGAACTTTACAGTCCCTCTCCAACCAGTCCGCGATGACCGGCCCGACGGCCTCCACGGAGAGGCAACCGTGCGATGGCTCTTGGAGTCGCCGCTTCCACGTCGCGCCTCGTGGCGCCTCCTATCCACCTCGTCTGGCGACGGATGCTAGCCTCGTTCAGGAACGCGCTTCTGCCGCCAAACAGAACAAAGTTTTTTTTTATTATTTACATGGAGGAAATGCCTACGCATACCTGTCTTCGCGGGGGCAAAGACAGGTTATGTCGAACTCGCACCGATTAAAACCTCCACGATGTCCACCTGGTCGCTTTGCGGCCGGGTCACGGGAACAGAAAGACTCCCGTGACCCCGCCAGCGCCGCCCGCAAAAGCAGCCCCACCTCGGGGGGAGAAAAATCTCCCCCATTCCTCCTCTGGTAGAGCGCGCCGGAACACACGACGCACCCCCTCTGGGGCTTTCATCATATGGGCAACAGACTCCTCCGAGTCCGTCATCCAGAGGCCATGGAAGCCAGCAGAGCAAACTCTACCGGCTCACTGCGGCGGATCTGGTGTTTAGCTCAGCCACCAATCATTATGTAACCGCGGAAGATACGGAAAGCGGCATGCGTTACACCGGCACTCCCCTTCCCCACAGCCCCGCCTAGGCTGCAGTTAGCAGTAAGTGCGGCGCCAAAAAGCACCGCACCCTTGCCTCCCGCAGCCCCCTGGCCACTTCAAGGCTAGCGAGAGCCGCAGCTCACAAGCTCAAGCCTGGAGTGACCACCGTGGCCGGCTCTACTCCTCGGGCAAGCTGGTAGGTTCCTCTTCGCTTCACCGTGGGCGACGAAACCACGTGTACTAGAGCCCCTCCGCCACGACAAGGCGGGAACTAGGTCGGGGGGAAACAGAACAGAGTAGAGTAGGGTACGGTAGGGTAGAGTAAAGCAGAGTATAGTAAAATAGAATATTAAATACAAAAATTTCTCGATATCAAATACTTATAAAGAAGCATTATAAAATAACGTTTATAGTTTCACTTTAGGACTTATAAATATGTACGATTTATATTCATAGCAAAGTATATAGCGAAAAATATTAATGTTTTCGCTGGCCGCTTTCATATAAAAGAATAAAATGTCATGTAGTGACACGTATTATACTACTGTTAAATTATTTACAAAAAATCCGTATCATTGTCATGGATAAATTAAGTTAGCCAATGAAATCTAAATAGTAAATGTAAACTCGAGCCAGGCGAGATATCCTTTCGTATTAAAATTTACAGTATGAATGATTTTTCTTCGTTAGAAAAAACTATTGTGCGCGAATTATCATGTCGGCTATGTCTGTGCAACGACGTCATAAAATTAAAACCCCTAACCGCTGAAATAAAGCGCAAAATCAAAAGCCTCTTTAATATTGTGGTACGAATTACCGAAAATATATTTATTTTATTTCAATTGCCGTATACGGAAGAATACACCACATATTTTCCTTACAGATTCGTACCGATGATAGTCTACCTAAAGCAATATGCCACGATTGTCTCCAACAAGTGAGCGCTTTACATCATTACTCAGTAAAAGTAGAAAAAACCCAAAAATTTTTAGAATTTCATAAGATGAAACGAGAAGAAAAGCAACATACCCAATCCACACCTGAAAAGAAATTACATCCTATTATAAAAGCGTTATCATCACAAAATATACGTATTGACAATAAAGAAGAAGTTGTCAGACCTAAATCTAAATCAAATGCGTCTGATCATCAACGAGGAGATTTGAATTCAGATAAACCAAAAGAACATAAAAAAAGATCTCGCTTGGAGATGAAATTCATGGAAGCAATGCCTTTAGAGGAATTTGCAAGAACTGAAAGCGTTGATGCATCGCTTCTCGTAAAATCACCCACAAGCGGTAAAAATGTAAAACGTGAGCCTGTTAATAAAACAATAACAAAGAAAGTTAATATTGAACCTAGTAACACTTGTGAAACGTTGGATCCAGTAGTTATAGTTGATGGTAGACCAGCGAAACAAGGTCCTGAATTAGATAAGCAAATAACACTTTTCTACAAAATGGAGTGTTGCATTTGTCACGAAAAGAGATTTGACTTCAGATCTTTAATGAAACACTACAAAGATAGACATGGCGTTCCCGGCTATGTCACCTGCTGCAATAAACAGTTTCATTACTTCTATCCAAAAAAAATTATTGAACACATGGCGTACCACCTTCAACCAAACATATTTATGTAAGCTTTCTTTATATTACGTTCATGAACAAATCAATTACTAACAGAACATGATGTAAGGGCCAGTCAAAAATAATGGCAATTTGTTTTCATTATAGTAAAACGAGGTTTTTAGTTATATATAATATATTAACTTTAATGTAGATTATAGTACATATATATTTTCTATAAATTATTATTCAAATTTTAGCACTATACAATTATTATTTTTTTTACTCCAAATTACATAACAATTAGATTATTTCTAGGAAAATAATTACCTTTCTTCTTACTTCAATAATAAATACGAATAAATATTGCCAATTCTCAAACAAGAAACCATATTGGTTTATTATTACTCCTTTTAAATATATCTTTGTTACCGTAAAGTTGTTTTTGTAATGATTCAAATTACGTCCTCGAAGTTTCTTATCTTATATGCATATATTGAATCAGAGATATAAATATATAAAAAGACTTTTAGTATTAACTTTAATATATAAACCATTTAAATACATATGTATCATGATTTATATTGTATTTAAATGATCCCTAGTAATGTATTAACCCTTTTGTTTAAATTTACTTCTTTTTAATAAATACAAAGAACTATAAAAATGTTTTCAATATTTCCTACGGGCGAGTCTCGGGTAGATCGATGTTCTGTTTCCAGGGATCCACATGATAGAGTATACATCATATATAATAGGGATTTTTACACGTTCCATCTCTTGACAAATTTATAGGAAAGCAGACAATAAACCCCCTTTTAGTATATGGGATATTTAATACATAGCATCTTTTTTCTTTAAGTAGTTTCTGTTGATTTTAGCGGTACTGCAAGACAATTCACAAAAGAATATTGCTCGTGGAGGTGGGTCTTTAATCGATATTTTAGTTTCTCATTAGAACTTTTTACTTTTATGGCACAAATATAACAATAGAGAAAAATATGTATAAGAGGGATACAGTAAACAAAAAGACATACAATGCCACAAGGAATTCGCTTCCAATCAACCTTTCAAGATATGATGAATATAAAAAAAAATTCAAATGAGTGCCAAAAAAAAGCCTAAAACACTGTTACACCTATTTAAATTTATTACATCTTAGATTAATGCAATAAGCGATAAATAACGAATGATCGAAAATAGTGAACATTTATTTTAAAATTTTAAGGATTGAATTTAACTTATAATACGATTACTACGCGTTGCATTACAAATAATAGCTTTGAGATATATAATTCAAAAAATTCCCAAAATTTTCAGGTGTCCAAGTTGTCATCAGAACTTCCAAACATCCCAAGAGTTGATTGATCATGAAAGCAATGGCGGACGAACCGAAGGCAGACTAACTTGTCCGCGGTGCACGGAGAGGTACCCCACGTACCGTGAGCTCGGCCAGCACGTTATTACACACCGTGTTGATAAACACCAATGCGATTATTGCGGCAAAATGTATGTAACAATTCCGTTATAATTGTGAATACCGATATATCCTTATTTAAATGACAATGTCCGTCCGTCCGTCTGTCTGTCCGTCAACAATTTTCAATCTCGAGAACTACAAGCGGTAGCAGCCTGAAATTTGGCACACAGATATATATATATATTATATATCTGTCTGTATGCTAAATTACAGCCTCCTACCCCTTGTAAGATGAGAGCCGTTGAAATTTTGTTGGTATGTGGTCGGGTTCCCGAGTTGTGGATAGGCTACTAGTTATATTTATTCCTTAATGTCCTGGAGGACGACGGAATGGAAGCCCTGTAGAAGTGAATTCACGTTGCTGTTAAAGTAGCAGAAATCCGATGGATGTAGGTAATGCAAGAGATATCAGTGCGGATAGCCAATATCCTTACTCATGTCTTACGACTGTTTATTATGATTTTTATAACTAGCTAGACGACTTTACTGTTCTCGTCGCAATTTTAATATCCACATTATCGATTGCCAATAGACCAAAACTGCTCTCGGCACTAAAAATAATATTTTCTTTAAAGATTCAATAAAATAGAATAGGATAGAACTTAAGTACATCATTAATAGATGGCATTGTTAAACTTTGTCCCAGGCTCAAACATCACCACAGAAAAAAGACCATCAATCACATGGAAGACATGATACTCTGTTCGCAATGTGTACGAATGTTAAGAAATATTGAAAAGCAGGAAAAAGAAACAGTGAGTAGTGAACGTATTAAATGAACCGTCTTGTGTGCCGCTTTGTATGTATAACGATAAATGTACTAAAAATAATATGTTACAGCTTTTATTTTTTTCTTCTTACCACATATCTTTGATACTTTTTTCTTTAACAGAAAGATAAAATAAAAGGGAAAGGCAACGACGTAGCTAAAGCGGAAAAATATAGAAAATTTTATAAAGCTTTGGATATATCGGCCGATGAAGATATTTCAACAGAGTAAATAAATTATAAGGAATATATATATGAATATATATTATGGATATTTATTAATTGTGCCATGACAATGTCAAAAAAATAAATCATTCCCACAAATACTTTATTGGAATTACAAACTAGTCACACAGTAATATGAATTTCATTCGAGCCTCCTTTTCTTAACAAGAGCCCCGAGAAGATCAGAGATGGCGGGCAGGTTGTTTGTTTGATCGTTAGCACCCGTGTTCAAATTAGACAGAGGTATGTTCAACTGATTAGTTGCGGGCTTCTGTTGGCCCTTCATGTTTCTATGTTGCGGGAAGCTCGGCATCAACTTTGGATCGCATGCTGGAAAATAAAACATTTACTGATTCATATAAATGTAATAGAGACCCTATAACACATTCAAAAAGTATCTAAGATAATATGCATAAATAGTCCTTTACTTAGATTTTCAGAATTAAGTTCCTATTCACTCAAAACTATAATTATTTAAACTGCTTACGCAAAGGCTGTTCCTTGAAGTATGAGCTCTGTAAACACTCCTCTGCAGTAGCTCTTTTATTTGGGTCATACATAAATAGGAAGTTGAGCAGACGTAAGCCAGCTGCAGACAGCCATGGGAAACGCTGCTTCAAGTTGTTGTAAGGTTGCTGCTTCAAAGTAAAGTTTTGTAAAGCAGGCAATGTACTAAACTCTGGCCAAATTGCATCCGATGGAGTACCTGTGTAATATAATAGAATAGATGTATTATATTAGATTTTATTGAGTAGAGCATATGATTAGTCAATAAGCATGTTCACTTGATGGTAAGTGGTACTCGCCTATGAACAATGTGATGTAAGTAAAAGTGGTGAACATTGGCACATTGCACTTTTTTGTGTAATCTTTTCTTACACTTAACACATTGTACATTAAAAGTTAGAACTTTATACAGGTTTCAAACATATAATTTATTAGAATACAGGGTTATGTACAAACGAATAAAGTAATCGTGTTATTTCAGAAGTAAATTCTAGAAGAATAAATTAACTTACATTGGTAATAATAGCACATTACTTCAAAATATTTATGAAGAAAAAAAAACATACCTAGCAAATCTACTATAAGCTCAAGCTGTTCAATTTCAGTCCGGCCCGGCAGTAGTGGTTTATTGGCAAGGAGTTCTCCGAGGATACAACCTGCAGCCCACATATCAAGTGCCGGTGTCTGCTTGGGTGATTGCAGCAGCAGTTCTGGTGCTCTGTACCATAGCGTTACCACGCGCGGTGTTGCACTACGTGCTGGGGCTCCTAACCAACGCGCTAATCCAAAGTCAGCTGTGAAAAATTTATGAGAGAATTGTAAATTTTAAAAAATTAAATTTCTACTCTATAATGCGAAACTAAAGGTTATTTTTTTATTAATGTAAAATCAAAACATGGTCTTTTAATGGTTTATTCGGTTTTGATGCAGTGGTCATAGTTATGATATTTCTTAGATGACTAATGAGCTATAGTAGTATTAGCGTGGTATGGACATATTATGCGAAGGGATGAATGTCTTATAACAAGAAGAAAGTTAGATATGATTGTGGAGGGATATGTGGGTCGAGGTAGACCTAAGAAAAGGTGGATGGATTGTGTGAAGGATGACATGAGTAAGAAAGGGGTAACCGATGAGATGACGACTGATAGGCGAGACTGGAAGAGAAGAACTTGTTGTGCCGACCCTACATAAAGTGGGACCAGGGCAGGAGAAAGAAAGAAAGAGACTAATGAGCTATAGTAATTATTTTTAAGTTCCCTTTAGCCTAAAACCCCTTTTCAAGTTATTTGGGCCCCATGGCTTTTAAATATTCAATTGCTACAATTAATTTTAAATAACCATTTCTTTAATGCATAGTAATGAATTAATTTACAATCAAATTATATTTACCTATTTTAATACATCCTTTGTCAGTGAGTAATAAGTTTGACACTTTCAAATCTCTATGCACTATAAAGTTGGAGTGCAAATACTTCAAACCTTTAAGAACTTGAAGCATCAAGCATTTGACTTGAGACTCTGAGAATGGTGAAGTCATATTGTCAAGTAAAGATGCTAGATCCTGCTCACAATATTCCATAGAAAGGAATATACTGAAAATTTTTAAAACGGTTAATATAGTCATTCTCAATTCCATTCAAATTAAAATTTAAAATAAATAATCAATTTTTTTTTTCATCTACAATAGACTAAAGCTGTAAGTGAAGGACTCACAACAATAGCCCATGTCATTGAGAACTGAAACAGTAATGCAGTTATGGTATCATATTTAAAATATGAGGGTGTTAACTGGTCAAGTAGGTCTGATAAAGCCACTAACTAAACTCCTTTACTTGAGGCACTGAAATATTGAATTAAGATCATAAGATCTTTTCATTTCATACATTTTTAGTGACAGTATATTGGAACAAGCCCATGTCTTAAGAAAAGTGAAAGTTCCAGAAATAAGTTAACCTTTCTAAAGAACGCCCAACAAGCACCTCCTTTAACTGCACAATATTTTCATGCCTGCAGGCCATTAATACTTGGATTTCCCGTAGACCACTTAAAGGCAAACCATCCTTTTCAACATCCATCCTGACTTTCTTCAAAGCAACAATATTGCCATTTAATTTATCCTTAGCCCTATCTGTAAAACAATGATTAAAATCAAAATCTTTATTCTTACACAAAGTAATTTATTTCAGGCTAAAAATTAACAATCCTAGTTTAATCATGGAAGATATTTCTCTTTAATAAAATTTACTTTAACAAAATACTTTATGTAACACTTTTAATTTAAAACAAGGAACAGAAATTTTGATTACTGCAATATTTTTTTTATATATTTTGTTTATATAAACATATTTCTATACTTACAAACTATACCGTAAGTGCCTTCTCCAATCCGATTTAACTTTTCAAATTCGCCAACAAATCTGCATCTGCCCAACTATAATAATATTCAATTAAAAAATTAACATACTTTTGCATTTTAAATTTTAAGAATTGCAATCATCATCACTTTAATTTTTACATGTCTGTAGCTGAACATAGCCCTTTCCAAAAAAGGATGTTCGTTATACCTGCTATACTCGGATTAGCGAGCAGTTTTCTGGTAATCAACGTAAAGGATGCTGTGAAGGTTTCCATCAAATTATACTCTGTTTTGTCGCCTGAGGACACCATGGATAGCCGGCAGGAATTTTCTAACTCGTTACCTCAATGGGGTATTAGATTTAATATTTATTAATAATATTATAATTATGATTAGGTTAGAATGAAAAAACATACGATATCCTTTTCAGGTATTTCCATAGTTTTGCCTGTTCTAAATGATATAAGTACGCCTTTACGAGCAGCGGGTCCAGTGGGGTCTGCAACATCTTGAGTTGATGGTTTTTCAGAATCTAAAGGAAATTTCATAAATTTCATGTGAACAAATCATGAAAGAATTTAATTTCCACGTTTTTAATCATAAATAACAAATTGTACTTACTTTGCGACATTTTGAAAAGCCGTAAAAATAATGTAATATAGTTTTTAATTTAAGTTATTCCTTTATTTTTAACAATAATTTACAAGCTTCCGATTAAACATTCACCTATTCTCACAGTTTTACCATAAAGTTTGTAAACATTGAAAAGAAACGCCACAGAATATCAAAACAAAACGGGTTTTTTAACCCTGTTGATAATTTATTTTATAATCTGTACTTTTAAATATGAGTTTAGTACATCGAAGATTTAAGAATAAACTTAAAGCTTAATGTAAAAATTCAGAAATTCTGTAGAATTGGAAAGTAAATAAAAACATTTTAGTACATGTATTTTTTATTATTTACTTTTTTATAGAGACTATATTGTTAGTCTCTATAAAATAGTAGTAAAAATTTTATTATTATATATAATATTCATAAATTTTCATTTCTTAAATTTTAATCAATATTCAACAAAACAACTCTAATTTTTTTTTCTTTTAACTATCTGTAATACGTTGTCAACTATGAATTATGAGAATTTGTTTTTCATAGATTATGAAATCAGATGTTGTAATAGGGCAAAATATTAACTACATTACTATTTATTGAATAATAATGGGTTTTACAAATAGGACAATTGCTGCTGCAGGCCGCATGTGGAGAACCAACGTGTAAGCTATCTCCAGAAATTAACACTTGTGTTGCAAAGATATTTTTTTTTTTGGAATTTGCGAATCAAGCACATCTATTATTTATTCAAGTGATATTTTAAACCATACCAGAAAAATATTTTACATATTATGTACTAATTTTTTTGTACATAAAATGCGGCTACCTAAGTCAGTTAACCCGAGGTTACAAAAACAGACTTTGTAAGTTTACTTTTATCAAATAATTGACTTTATTGAAAATATGGCTATTTCGTATTTTTCTATTGGATATTAAAAAAGTAATTGTTATTTTATTTTAAATAGAATGTTCCAGATTTTTAATTTGTGTTATGTATGCTAATTTTTATAACTCTTGTTTTGAAACTTTTCTATATATGTACATAATATTTAAATGTTTATAGAAAGAAATTTGGAGTATATGATAAAGTTTATCCTGTGGAAACTTCACCTAGTAGAATAGTCCCTGATCATATTATAAAACCTGAATATGTAACACAAAAAACTTATTATTCACCTGAAGTAGCTCCTGTGAAGAATGTAATTCAAATAAATGGTATGAAGGAGAGTTGTAAATTAGCTGCTTCAATATTGAATCAGTTACATGGGATTATTAAGGTTTGTATTTTTAAATTGACTGTCCTTGAACTATTTTGGATTCTTTCTCATTTATATTCTTACCTTTAATTTTTGCTAACACAAGTATTTTTTAATATATCTGTCTATCTATGATTACTAATATAATATATTTATAGCTTTATGCAAAAGAATTCCTCAATTATTTCATACATTACCTTTTTATAATTTTTCAGGCAGGTCTAACAACTGACGAAATTGATGAAATAGTTCACACATTGTCGGTGCAAGCAGGTGCCTATCCATCACCTCTACATTATATGGGTTTTCCAAAAAGTGTATGCACATCAGTTAATAATGTTGCTGTACATGGCATCCCAGATTACAGACAACTGAGAGATGGAGACATTATCAATGTAGATGTAACAGTAAGGTTAAAACTTGTTGTTTTATTTTAACTGGTTTTTTATTCACTTTTCAAAAACACACATACAATTAAAAAAAAATATATCAGCTGAACACACCAACTATATGTAACATTGAAAAAGGAAAATTTTATAGTAGTATTCGTGTGTGTGGGAGGAACTGATTATTTATTTATAAAAAATCTTATCTTCAAAAGTTCAAATTATGAATTTATAAACATAAAACCCATTTTATATCCATTCCTATCACATCCTAAATAGTGTTATATTATGAACAGGAGGTTAACTGAGTAACTTGTAAACATTGTGCTCAAAAATATTCATACACCTTACATTTAGTGAAACAAAGATGTCCATATTATTTCATCATCATCATCATCAGGTGACAGACATCCACTGCTGAACACGGACCTCCCACAATAACAAGGGGATTTAGGACATCTCTCACTATGCTAGATGGTTGGAAGTCAGAGCCTCATTTTTTAATTAAAAGGGTGCACCAGAAGCAGAATAGGTAGACTTGAGTTCAGTGAGTTGTTGTGTGAGACACTTTACAACCCTCATATTATTTATTTTGCACTTATAGTACAGTACAAATAGAGGTGAGAATATCACAAATTGATTCTCTGTGCCTAATAGTTACAATTAATTCCATAAGAATATTTTTATATTACAGGTATTCTTTAAACAATACCATGGTGATTGCTCCAAAACATTTCTTATAGGAAATGTAGATAATAAAGGTAAAGAGCTTATCACTGTCACTGAAGAATGTCTCGATCTTGTAAGATATTAACTCAAATGTGTTTGATTTTGATATGATATATCTATATTGAAATTAAATAAGTTATTTATATTTTAATTCAGGCTATTAAATGTTGTGGGCCTGGAGTACCTTTCAATCACATTGGTTCAGTAGTAACCAAGCATGCTAAGAGGAACCGTCTCACAGTCCTACCTGCCTTTTTAGGTCATGGTATTGGAGAATATTTTCATGGTCCTCCAGAAATATATCACACATGTAAGTTGGAACGTCATTAGGTTTTTTATTAACAGAAGTGATGAGACAAAACTTAAATGTTTATCTAGTGGTAACTGATATGCTTGGCCAATAAATATCATTTGTGACTGTATACTAACGATTTTAAATTTCATTACTTGACAGAGCTATAACCCTTTGCGGGTCATGGCTTCTTGTAAAAACTTTTTTCAGTCATAGCAACTGCCTCCTTCCGTCATCCAGTAATTTTCCATTGTCTTAGATCTACTTCGTCTATCTATCCTTTCCTTGGCAAAGGGGTACCCTTTGTCTCCCTTTTTGACTTCTACTTATCACACTTCTTAAGTTACCACAGTAATAATATTAGCCTGATTGCTCTTCAAATCCCAACACATTAATTAAAGTTTACATATTTCTCTGTTTGGCAGAAGGAATTAGTGCTGTGGTAGTCCCTACCCGGGTAATCATTCTTAACCAAATTATTTAAAGAATTTTTTTATAAACATTTGCAAACTGCAATAACATTCATAATATTTTCCTATTTAAATCTGTTTCAGTGAACTGGTACCCAGGTCTCATGAAATCAGGAATGACATTCACAATAGAACCAGTGTTATCACATGGTAATGAAGAAACTGTTATTCTGGAGGATGGGTGGACTGCAGTCACAGCAGATGGAGCGCGGACCGCACAAGTGGAACACACAGTGTTGATCACCGATGATGGTGCAGAGATATTAACTAAATTGTAAACTGTTGATACATAAAACATCTGAAATAACGAATCTATTAAAACTAAGTGTACTGTGCTGTGCATTCTTACCTGACTAAATAGTATATACTGACTCTTGGTATTTTTATTAAGCCTTTAAAAAATCATGATACGTAACACTATTAAAATAATAGCAAAAATATTTTTTACTAGTAGTAGGTCTAAGGAGAATTTTCATCTTCGTCACATGGCTAGCATACGCTTCGCTACTAATTTTCGCGTTTGAAGGTTTTATTTTTCAGTGAAATCACAGTACATTGGCAACTACTTTGTTTCCATCATATTTTTTTAATTAAACATCCACGTTAATTTCATTAAAAACGATGTAGTCGTTATAGAAAACATGACCATCACAAACGATGAATGTAACCTATTAAGGACTTTTCCTCCAAGAGGAAGTAATCACAAGTTTCTCAACGTTCTTACGCGGTGAAAACTTATATGTAGTTGTTTTTTTACTTATGATAAAACTAGCGGTGTATTAAATTTAATACATTAAAAGGGTAACAGGAGGTAAAACATAGATTTTGCTTGAATATCTGTATTTTGATAAATGAACATATTTATATTCCCAGTGTCCTTAAATTGCCGGTGAGATATTTCTACTATTATAAATAACAAACATTAATTGAAACAGCGATTCAGCATGAGGTTTTATTTACTTTAGCTTGAAATGTTCTTAACACATGTAACTTCACATTAAAAGCACAAGCATAATTATTATCACTTGTAGCTATCAGTCAATAGATATTATTAAAGGCGTAGGAGGAAGGTATCAATTGAATTAAGATATAAATAGTGAATAGTATGTTATAAGGTAAAGGCGTAACCAGTTGGGACATCAACACATCCCGGATTCTAATATCTCCATGACTCAATATATTCCACAATATCCATTCGTTACAATGTACTTTGGTCCCATAATGCATCCAGCTACGCCTTAAACGATAGTGTTACGATAACACAGTAAATTTTCTTAAAGTATAAAAGAGATGATGACTAGAGTTTTAGGTCACTTATACAAATAAAATTTTAAAACTAATGCAGAAAGTCTATACAATCATAGATAAGGCATAGAATGTTAAAATATAACAATTAAAAATATTTTTAATAGTGACTAGAAGGTAATAATTTAACTCTGAACACTGATTAACAACCCTGCAGAAGGCGTAAAATTATATAATCTGTGATATAAAATCGAATCACTAAAAATATATTAAAAACAACACAAAATGTGCAACAATAACAATAATTATGAAAAAAAAAAGAATTTCTGTGTCTGAGTATCATTATTGTAAATATCAATTTAATCTTTAATATTAAAATTTTAAATAGTTACATATACAATTATAACTAAATATATATATTTAAATCACACAAGTGGCAAATTTTCGATATGACAAAAGAATAAAAGTATATTACAATATTAATTATTTATACAAATGAAAAACCAAAAGATATACTTAAATATGTAACTTTAAGTATTGTTATATACGCTAATGGTGCTAGGGAAGGTTAAAAAGAGTGTATAAAAAGTTAATACAAAATTATTAAATAGATTTAACAACAACATACAAAAGCTACTCCGCGTCCATTATACATTACAATAATAATTATACTTAAGTGTTATTTATCACCAAGGTACATAATTAATAAATAATTATTATTAAGTTAAATTAAGGACTTAAAAGTCAAACTACGTATTAAAATTTGTACGTTTCATTAAAGTATAACATGTCGATCTGTTCAATGTATGATATATAGGAATAAAATGCATTTCCAGCCGATGATTAGTGTGCGTTTCAATCGAATATATATTATACGATATATATGTCAATGAGAATTACAAAAAAATATGTACGATAAGGAATTTTTAAAAATTGTAATTATTATATTTGCGCGTGCTTACAAGCTATTGTCGAAAATTCGCGTGACGTTTATGCCATAAGGGTGAACTGAAAATGTCACGAAACCGTTATAAACTTCACCTTTAACTTACTGCTAGACACGCGAAGTGTGACCATAATTAACAAGCTTTTGTATAATTTTTTAATGAAAATTATTTTACGATACGATCAGGAGAAAATTTATTCGAATGTGAATTGCGTGTCGTTATTTCATAACTGGAATACATTGGAAAACTTACCAATGAAATTAAGTTTTATACTGACAATGGAAAAGCTCATAAAATGTAAAAATAGATAAAAAATCTACAACAGAACCAGACACCAAACCAACACCATAATAAATCAGAAGAAATAAAAATATTTCACTGAGAGTAAATGTTTCCCTATTTGTGGATAACAATAAATACCTCAATATCACATAGCAAATAACAACAATGAGGCCATGGATAGAGAGGCATGTTGCTCATTTAAAATTACTGTGGCTCTTAATATAAACAACCAGAACACAGACAACATTGCTGCAGCATTGTGTAGCTGGCCAACCCAACTAAACTCCATAACATGTGGCTTTGGAATTGAACCAGAGACTTCCGTCTTATAAAGCGAGCGGAATCATTGTGCTATGGCGATGAAGAATACATACAGAAAGTACTCTTAAGAGTAATACGAAATTTGTTACTGGTTTCCTAATTTAACCATTTTGTCAATCCAAACATTTATAATATTTCCTTATTTCTACAAAATAGGCTTAATAATATGGATATAGAGCTTAATACTAGATTTATAAATAAGATAATGTATTTTAATATATATTTAACTAAAAAACATTTTACCATTGCAAATAATTATTGATAATAGAATACACATATTTTATATTTTGTTTTGACTTCAGTTTAAATCTAAACTGTCAGAACAACAAAGTAATAATTAAGTAAGTAACATAATGAATATGTAACATATTTCTTGTTAAATTTTTTTATTAATTTCAACTGTATTCATTAAAAAACTTTATGCTATTTTCATTAAAAGCGGTAACAATATTAAATCTTTGCTTCAAATTTCTATGTAGGTTATTTTCTAACAAAAACATTAGCAGTCAAATAACTACATAGTAATTTGATCAATAAATATCTAGTATTCTGCTATTTATTTATGATTAAAATCTTTCTTATTGTGCAAATCCATTTCATGGCGTGTTTGTGAGAATATAAATTGGTAAAAGTGCTTTGTATTATATAAATTGTTTAAAGTACATAACACTTAAAATTATTAATAAATCAGTAAAATATTTTAAATTTGGTAAAAAGGCTATATGAAGAACTTGCTAGATCAACTGAATAAGGAGAAACTTATGTTGTTTAAGAGTGTGTTGGAAGATAGGTGTTGTTCACCAATGCCACAAAATACAACACATTAGTAATGGAATAATGTAAATATAAGAGTTTTTACTAATATAACTTGTAATGTATTAAAAACTAAATTCAAACAGGTGAAACTATTTGGCATTAAACTTATTAGGTAAAAAAAAGAACAGATTATTAAAATACAATCAATAGAAATAAAACCCGGAGAGGTTATTATCAAAAATATAACTATCTAATTTGAATATACTATTTCTCCACTTTATAAAACCGATGTACAAAATCTGTAAGGTTGAAAACTTGACCAGGTCCAGAACCTAGATCCATATTTATATATTCATCCAGGTTGTGAGTTGATACTGTAATAAATAACATAAAATATATATTGTAAATGACTGTTGAACTGAATAATATTTATGCAATACATACCACTTGTACATATTGCAGGGTATGGGGGTGGAGGCTTAATCCAAGAGCCATCAGGCCTCTTCATGTGACGACGATCTGATGCAAAGTGCTGCAGGAATTGTTTTGCAGGAACTACGCGAAAGAATCTAAATAAAGAAATAACTCTCTTGAAAAGAAAATAAAGTTAAACATTGTCATGCTAAGTAACGAAATTGCAAAACAAACATTGATTTATACTTTGTAAATTAAGTACAAGGCGAATCTGATTTGAAAAAGTTTCTAATTTATAATTTTATTTCTCAATTACCATGTCTAGAATGGCCTAAGTGATGAATTAAGATCAATGATAAACCATTAATCAATACTGTGTAGATATGGATCAATTTTTATAAGTATTTGATCAATCTGGTTCCTCCAAAAATAATGTTTTTCAGGAAAACTCAAAAAGCATATAATGAACATTAATTTCCAAAGAAGGTTTAAAAATTTTTATTTAATTCTAATATATCAAGAAAAAGTAAAAAATCTACTATAAGTTAAAATAACTACCAACCTGTGAAAATCTGACTTTAGAACTTGATCAGTGCGAAATGTTTCTGTCACATATTTATGGAAAAATGTCGGAAAAGGGAGCTCAGAATCAAGATCATACACAAGGCAAGTCTTAGAATCCCATGAGTACAAAAATATTACATGGTAATCCTGAAAATACAAAACTTTCTTTACAACAAGTATATATAAATTAATTCCAAATTTTTTAAAGGTTACTGACTAACAGGAAAAAACTAAAAAGTTAAAGCTAAGATTTGTTAAGAAAAAAACAAAAAATGCAAAAAAAAAATTTAGTTTATTTTAATAAAAATGCTAATAATAAACAACGAATAATTTTTCATCGCAATTATTAATAACAATGACATCGTTATTTAATAAATAACGAACCACAGCATACTTAAATTAAATAAAAAAAATATCCGTCACAATATCGACAAAAAGTGTAAGAAAAGGAAGCACTTTTTGTATTATTTAAAAACGCTTTTATTTGGAAAATAATATAGTAAATATTCTTGATTTAATTAAGAATTATATTTAAGATACACACCCATATAACAAGACGATCTTCTTCACGCCCAGCCCTTTGTTTCCACAAAGGCACAGTTCGACATGGATTCGATATAAAAACCACGAAGCACCTGTCCAATTCACCAGGAACTCTTATTGATACATCTTGGCATAGTTTCCAAACATTCTCTTCGCTATTTAACGAAAAAAAAACAATTAATATTGGTATAACAATGGTTTGAAAATACTAAACATTGCCTTAATTTAAAGATAACTTGCCAATAACAAGACACATATGAACATTCTGCCTGCTTAGGAAATAATGGTTTAAAAGATTTGTCATTTTTTTTATTATTTTCATTATTACTTATATGCATTTGTGCATTGACCGACATTTTGACAGTTCCGCATAAAAATGAAAAAGGCTCTAAGTTTCAGTAATCACTACTAATCTCTAACGAGAACAGAGCGATGTAGACAAAGAAAAACTTTTTTTTGCTTATGGTAAAAGCTAACGAATGTACTTGTTATTTTTTTTTCTAAAAAATATTAGAAACCGGCATTGTACATAGTTTTCTGAATTTACCTTAAAAAAAATAAGTTCTGAATTTAATAAGAGCCATAAATTTTTTAATTTTTTTTTCAAATAAACTACGTGATCAGTAATTATTTTGATGCTTGCGACGTCATATTGATTATTACATATATTTTGAAATTCTATTAAACAAGTTATGCTTGCGTCCTACATTTTATTGTATTGAGAAAAAGATATTTCATAAAAATGTACTTATTAAGTTGATCTGTGTTATTACATTTTCTGTGGTATTATTTGACTTCTATTGTTTATGAAAAAAGTGGTGCAGCCAGCTGGTTGGGGCTTTGTTTAAGCCAAATCTTCTCTTTAAGTTGCTTCCAAAGTTCCTTTCAAATTAGTAACAAGGGGGACGGTGCGTTGTCCTAGGTTTCGGCCGGACTAGCGTATCGTCCGGACTTTCGTAAAACCAAAATCAAAATTACTAGATATTCTATTTCCGTTTGCTACATTAAGATTTCAAAGCCATTATGACTCGTGAGTAACAGTTGTATTATTCATTTGTTGTTGTCAAATATACAAAGTATATGTGTGTGTGTGGGATCGGTCCTACTATTTTTCGCATTTTTACAAGTTATTTCTAAGTAAATGTGCTTTCGAACGTTCTAGATTCATAGAAATATCTATGATTAAATTGACATACGGATGAATGAATGGCGCCTTCATTATGTAAACATAAATTTTAAATGTTTTGGTGATTAACAGCTCAAGTATATTGCAACGATAAGAGTAACTTAATTTCCATAATATATTACAACGAATGAGAATAATAATCAAAAAATGGAATCTAATAATGTTTATATAGATTTCAAGGTTATGGTAATACATTATTTGCTTTCGCTTCTAAAATTATTCATCTAAATTACAGGTGGAAACCAGAGAGACCTGGCTCGCGCCAAAAATCAAAAGAAACAGCAAGAGAAGCAAAAAAAGAAAACAGCTAGCGAAAAAACAGGATTATCTCTTTCTGAAAGGAAACATAGGTATAGTTGTAACTATAATTATTACACTGGCACATAAGATGTTGAAGTTTGTTATGAAAAAATAAAATATCCTCTGTAAATGTCTGTACTGCTTAAAAGGATCTTTAATATTTAAAATATTCCTGTAAATCCATTAAACTGTTTTAGTTATATGACAGTAGTAATGAGATGGGCCATCTTTATTAATGTTACAGTATCTTATCACCGAATATCAAATCTTTTGTAGATAATGAAGTGATGAAATTGATATTGCAGGGATGCTGAATTAATGAGAGAGAAGCAACGAAAAAAAGAAGAACAGGGTGAACCATGTAATCAGAAAGAAGCAGTTAATTAAAGTATGACAAATATATGGACATCTATTTGAATGCTGGATGTTATGAACAATTTTTTGGTACTTGAGTTTTTGCTGGGAGTTAAAATTATTCAAGTGATACAGAAGCAATCATTAATATAAGTTTACTTTCATATGTACTGGGACTTCACTGTAACATCTAGTTTAATAAATAATCCTATAATTATTCTGGTTTCTTTGTTATATTTGCGAATATAAGATTTCATGAATATAAAAAAGATCTGATAATTACTTAAGAAGGGAAATATGAAAGGTATTATGTGACATTATAATAGCATTTATGAGTCTTACTTTGACTGAATAGATTTGTATGTATACTACTATTAAACTATTCAATTTTGTACAATAAAGACTGCAAAACATTAAAATGTTTTTTTTCTGAACTAATAATGTAACTATTAAGACTCAAAATCCTTGACACAAAATTTGCAACAAATGTCATAGGTGAGGGCCATTGCTGTGCTAACTTTAGTTGAATGTTAATTTTTATGAGAAAATCAGATGTAATATCAGAAAATCACATGTAGGTTTTAAAATTTTAGATTTATGGTTTTTATGTAACAAAAGATTAATAGAGCATGTCCAATTATAAATTCTTAGTAATAACTATTAAATGAGCAACAAGGAGATTTATGATTTTGAACAATGTCTTAGGCTATATTTTACTATTAAACATAAATTGTCACATTTAAGTGCCTACATAGAGAAGCCTTCTATTTTGCCTCATGAAGTTATTTTCTTTGATTTTGGGGTCGTGTGGAAAATGTGTGTAATTTTTTTCCGAACTTCCCGTTTTTTTTTTTTTTTCGGGTGATGTCAATGCTTTCGGCCACTATTATGGCCGTGAAAGCTTCATCGGACCCTGCGCTCG
>DWLS01000894.1:0-25536 GCA_018246255.1 Pachliopta kotzebuea
ACTGTCCGAAGTTTAGTTTAGTCGAGATTTCGACCCCCAACAATTGGAGACAGTCGGAAATTTCCAAGGACACACCTTGAAAAGTAGGAGTCAAGGTGAACTGGCTCTTTTTGGCTGTGAAAAGACACGCCTGTGTTTTGGTAGCATTGAACCTCACAAGATTGGCATCGCCGTTGGCATTTTATTCATTAAAACTTCGGTAGTCGTTCTTAGCGTAAGGAGAAGTCACGGGATTTCCGTACGAAATACAAACACGGCATCTCTAATGCTATTTTGAGATCCCTTATACCTTCGCGTACTATTATAATAACCGGAGACCATATCCAGCCATCATCCAGTACCATGTCTACTAGTACTGGATGGATCGCGGTCGACCGCGATAGGAGATTTTACTGCCTAGATTGCCGACAGCCTTTTAAACAATGAGCCTAACCCATGGAGTCTAGCAATTCTCTGATTTTGTGAGGCTTTAGATCTTCTACGAATCTTCTCTTATCTTCATATCTAATAATTGTTCTCTTAAATTTTTTATTATGATTTTGAACGTTTTTGAGTTTTCGTTATTTTAAGTTCATTAATTGTTTATGTCTCGATTCTATATGTCATCGCTTTAAACACGCAAGAAATGTATACTTTGGTACACGACGAGATTTTTTAAAGGAAAATTTTAGACCAGACATCATTTACAATGCAGCAATCAATTCAAACTAATTAAATAGAAAATATAATAGAACTTAAATTATTTCCGTATTATTACAGTTAAACAATGATTTAATTGCACAAACAAAGCGTCATAAAATATTAACTGTCACTGGCTGCACATTTTTTTTGCAGCCTAGATCGCTAATTAGCTATTTCGCATAGCATCTATTAGTAATACGGAATGTAATTTAAAAGTTAATTATTTGACGCTCAAGCAAATATTAATGTAATGTATAGTTAACCACTATATTTGACATCATCATTTCAGGCTTTAAATGTTTATTGATGAACAGCTGCTGCCTTTTAATTTCAAATTATTCCTTTATAAGTCACTCTTTACTACACTGAGACTAGGCTGTAAATGTAAGCGATAAAATTATTTTCTGTATGTGTTCAATGATATTTAGTAACCACAGAAAGCCACATATTTATTATTCACGTTTATATGTTGTAACAAAACAATGAATAGCGCGAACTTTTACTAGTGGTAGGTAAGTGTGTGTTACCGTAGACCGTCTAGGTAGGTACTACCACAGTTCCTATTATAACCGCCTAGCTATAGTATTCAAATATTAGTTCCAGTTTAAAGAGCGACATAAGCTAGTGAAATTACTGGGTAACTAGCGAACACATGTCTCAAGGCGATAAGCGCAATGTGGTACTGTGTATACCATCTTAACTAGCGCCACATTGTTACGGTCAAGCATACTCGTATATCTTATCATCACGTGAACGCGTTGTGATCTTGTTGAATAAAAAAACTACTCCTTAGAAAACGAATTTCCTGATAATATTACATTCAGTCTTACACTACGTTATATTTATTTTATAATAATCACTTCATACAGTTCATAGGCAATACAGATCGTTAAAAATTTGCACAATTTATTACAAAGGACTGTGACTGTAAACTTTTACAGCTCCTTTAATATAACAGAAGGCATTTGATACACAAAAGCCGCACCCCTATTTGTCGACAGTCTAAGTTATAACCGAATTAAGTCTTTGAGTACAGCAAAACGCGCCCAACTTCGTAATTATAATCATAAACGTTGGTGTTTGCATACAGGGCTTTCATAACCATGGCTTTAAGGAATATTTGTTCGTGCGATCAAAGATTTGACTTATTCGTCAACACAGCATTCATTATACATATTACATATAGTTTCACTGACGTGTCTTGCAGTGGAATATTGAAAGTAATTAGCGATAAGATTAAACGTAATGAGTGAATAGTTTTGTAGCCGATAAGAAAAGGCACTGTGAGCAAGGGCTGAAATATTTTAACGCTAGTTACACTAAACAACATTCATGGAATGTGAACACTGACAAGATTATTATCAATACAATGAAATAGTAACATTTGTAGCAAAATATTTATAATATTTTATTTCTTATGAATTTTACATAGTTGGAAGGTGTATGCCGTTAAAAGACAACTATGTTGTAGGTTTTCACTTCATATGAATAACGAAAAGTAATTGAAATATAACAAGTATGTACCAAGACAGAACACACAGATATGTCTTTTTCTATTTCTGGGCCACTATTATAGGGTTAGGCTTATGGTAGGATTTTTTGAAAGCAATATTGTTTTGTTCCGGCCGTCAAGATGAGAGCTATAGTATTCTGAACGTTCACCATCCACGTCATTAACACAATGTGTTTTGAGGTCAAGTGTTAGACTATTGCGAACAAAAAATACAGACTTTATATAACTATGTAGTATTTAAGCGAGTCACAATTAAATTGCGAATTTCATCCGTAAGAATTTTTTAAAGTTATTCTATTTCAAAAATTTACTTTTAATAAGACTAAAATATTCAAACGGACAGTTTTCAATAAAACTTTCTACTGCATTTCACATCTGTTTCCCGTTCGAATATTTTTTTTTATTCGTCAAGTTTCGAAAGTTTCGCCTGGTAAAATATTTGCATTTTTACGAATTTAATATGTAAATTAACCTCTTCAGTTCTGTCGGATGCGATATGATAAATTGCATTGAACGTAATTGTTACACAATATGTCTCGTTTGTTTATGCCGTATATTTAGGAGACCGATGTGGGATCGATGATTTCTAGAGATGAATTTGGAGTAGGGCCAACACTTTCGGTACATGATAATAACATTGCCAAGTATAAGTGTTCACGTAGTGCCGCCCTGTTTATTAGTACAGACTGGGAGTGGTACGAACTATTGCGTGACTCACCTGACTTGCTCGTGTTTCTGTATGTAGATCTTGTGGAACTGTCCTTCCACCGGCGAGATGATGTCATTTTTCATTTCCATCGCAACGTGTTGAGGCAACACTGATAAAAGTAGTCGTTCCTGTTTAAAAAAAATGTTATAATGAATAATAGAAAATGATATATTTGTTTCTACAAAGAAACGACGAAATGAGCCGTTCAACTAATTACAATGCTGTTTAAATTAGAAGACAATAGTGTATGCACACTAAGGTCTGGCGGCACAAATAAGTGCTGCTGTAGAACCTGGATAGTGATACAGACTTAGGATCAGTAAAATAAAACCAAAATGTAATTTTATCACAATAACTCTATACGTTTTACGTAGTTATTATATTAAGTACTTAATACATCAGGTCATCAAAGTTATTATAAAAATATTTTTTTTGGGTGCTAAGCATTAGTTATCCTAATCAATTTCCAGCGCGACCAGTCCTAATCCCACCGACATCTAATGATTCACTCACAACTTCACCGGGTCGTCGGTGGTAAGTGGCAAGTACATTCCTCTTCCTAACACAAAAATGGACAGGTATTAAAGGCCCATAGAACTCTTTGCTCCATATTACATATATTTTGTTAAAAATTAGGAAAATTTATACTATTGTTTTAAATTCACCACGTCAGTTACACACCAACAACATTATGATTAAAGAACATAAGAATAAGATTGTAAATAAATTAAAAAATAAGAAAAAAGTATTAGAGATAAGAAAAAAAATTGTAATTTTAAGAGTCTGGTCTTTCTTATTTAGGGTGACGAATGAAAAAAGAGTGAAGGAATAGTATGAAAGTAAAGAGAAATAATAAATAAAATGATGTAACGAGTCTTGGCCCACACTGACCAAGAGACAGAGGAAAAAAAACACTATGATTAAATAAAGATATATTGATTTTAGCTTTCTATTTTAACACAAGGAATAGCTTTAGAGGAATAATTCAAAGTGTTATTTAATAAACAAACTTTAAGGAAATACCTAACAAATAGGGTAGATATTGATTTCAAGTAACCGAAGGCGAAGCGGCGTTATACTAACTTTGTGAAGCATGATCGATCCCAGCGCCGGATCGGTTACGGCACTAACTGTTAAACTGAGACGAGTTTACATACTACACGCTCCACAGATGTTACACTTATATTATACGATATTATATGACACATATATTTTATAGAGTGCTAAAATTAGATTATAGCGTAAACTGACATGTCGCCACTAATCACAGTGATGTACAGTTAAGAGTTATTTTGGAAACTGGGGTACCTCTTCAACTTCACAAAGGCTGACCATCCATGAAATTATATTAGGGAAAAAATGTATTTTGTAGGCGTAATATACTTCAAAAGAAACTATCTTTGTGATCGATTGTTACCGGAGGAGTCTACATTTTACGAAGATCAAAGAACAATGAAATGCAACCTCTTGTAATAAATATAAAATTGTAATAATCCAATGATCATTATATTAATACCTTTTATCCCGAGGATTTGAGCCGTGGGTCTGAAGTTGTCAATAAAAGAAACCAACTTAAACTCTAAAATGTTTTTTCAAATTAATTTGAATGGGGGTTATAAGGAGTGTATGACGTTACCAGCTTTTCGTTCTCATCTTCCATGTCGAGTCGCGCTGCGATGCAGTTCCGTGTGTCGAGAAAGGCTCGTCGCTGAGCAGTCTCCATCAGCGAGTGCATCAGTGCACCCACTACATTCACGCACACGAATACCACTACGTTGGCAACCATCTGTTAATAAAAAAAGTACAATAACCAACAAAATTCCAGAAAGAGTTTTAGAGCAATGAAATTAATTATACAATTCAAAATCTCTTTACAAGCCAGCTATCAATCAAATGTACATAAAACATCTTTGTATTTAAAGTGGTAAATGACGATAGCCGTGATAAGATCGCAATTTAATCTTTTTAAGTATAAATAGTCATCTAATTCAGTTCTAAATTGGTTTTACTGCTTTTCATTTAAACTAGATACTGTTTTGTAGTACCGTGCCTATGATATTAATTACGGTAATACCTTCACGTACCACGTTTACATTCCTTTAAAATAACCCCTTATTTACATAATGGCTGCAGATTTAGACGTTGAATATTTAATATCTCCTAAAGTGTTAGTCGCATTGAATATAAAAATTGACATTACCATCAAAGAAATTTACAAAAGTACATAAGAGAGTATAAATAGTCTTTATGCTCGTCGCGCTTAGGCCTACATTAGCTCGGATGATAAAAGTGTAGCTACCGTTAAAAATGAATAATTCACGAGATTTTATCACTGCAAATATCTACGCCTTAACGAAATGGAAGTCTATGAAAAAGCGAAGCAAATGGAACCCAATCAATCACTGTTTCGCGAAAATGACATTCGATGCTAATGCAGTAATCATTTTGCCTTGAATGTCATCGAGAAGTCTCATAACACATACGTGCATATACTGAAACTGTAGATTTCTTGACTACGGTCAATTCAGGATTTTAACACAGCAAAACAATAAAGCAAGCAGAATATTCTCTTGGTGATGAGCATCACTTCTGTTCATAGTAACATAGTAATAGTTAGAGCATTCACATCACCTAATTACCTGTAACAGTTACAACGCCTTTTAAAACGGAAACTAAAAATGTTTGCTCACCTAAAGTTTGACGGTTGAAGTTACCTTTGACAATTCAGAGCAACATCTAGGGATGTAAATTATATCAACCTGTCATCACTTAAAATCAAGCAAGTTCCCAATCACGACACTACATTTAAAGAATTTTGTAAGAAATAAATGGCTGTAATATAAAAACTCTCCAATAATTTATCAAGCATTGAAAACGATGAAACAGTTTTCAATGCCTTTTATAAAACAGAATTATTCACAGTGAAAGTTCTTTAAGAAAAATTGTATACAATAGAAAAATGTTCTCTGATAATTTCAATTACTAGTATTACAAACATCGAGCCTTCTAAAGAGTCACGAGAAGACCGAAGTCTATTCAAAAGTAACAGTATTTTTCAAAACACAATAATAACAAAAATGTGTGTTACTGAATAAAATTCGTTCTGGTAAATGACGTAAAAGTCACATAGGTTTAGAATATATTTAAATAATAAAGTATATAAAAATTGTTAGACCCAAGCATTGATTATAATAAGCGTGGTAATGTTTGATGGTAAAGCACACTAGTCAAGAAGGATACTATTTTTTAATAATTATATACGAGCCAATGAAAGGCAATAGGCGCTGATAAAAAAAATTTAATAAGGATTTCGTAAAAGATAAATTACGCCGTAATAAATTTATTGATCACAGTGAACAACACGGGTTAGGGTCAACATATTTATATCGTTTATGCGACAGGCAGCGAGGTGTACAGCATCCCGAGTTATGTAAATAGCTCATGTACTCCTGCGTGCGCCGCATCTCGGATGAAGCCTCCGGGACCGTTTTTTACTCGCTCCTCATTTAAATATAACCCAGATTGACATCATATAAAACCGCATCTAAAATGTATACCATTACCGTATTGCATTAAACTTAACGCGGCGACGATATTTTATTTAATATCCTGGATACATGGTAGATCTCCGTTTCTAGAAACTGTCTAGGAAGGGTCTACAGCTCCTATTTCAGCCGCTAAACAGTACTGTAAAGACATTACTATGTTCCTGTTTAAAGGTAAGCTAGTAAAGTTATTGTGATAACGAGATTTAACACCTTATATTTCAAGGTGACGAGTGCAATGTGATTCTGTGTATACCATACCACCTTAACCAGTGCCGCGTTGTTATGAGCAAGCGTATCGCTTACCATCACGTAGGCTCATCGAATAAGAAAAATCATAATAGGCAATAACTGCGCAGTTACCACACATCGATCGCATTTAATGAAAGAATCTTAATAACTGATCATCGATGGCCTATTACTACTTTCGCTCGCCGATACTTAAACGGAAATTGTCGTTTAGCGGCAAATATTGCTTTAGTTTCGCTAACACAAGTCGTTGGCAAAATAACAAACATTCAGGTTTACAAACAATACCAATACAACAACTTTCTCTTAAAATTTTCTTAAATTAATATTAATGAATATGTATTATAAAAACGTGTTAGCTATTAACACATCAATTTAACAACTGACGTTATGAAGATAACCATTTAAAAGATCAAAGTTAAATTGACTTTTTAAGCTTACTGAATGGACCGAATCAAAATTGATCGAAATTAAAATGTATGCCTCGTATTTAAGAAAAAAAAACTTATAAAGGGATTGTCGGCACACTAAAATATATCTATCTTACTGCACGCTAATCGTTAAAACTGGAAAGTCGTTAAACGGTAATAATGGTTCCTTCCTCCCCGAAAAGTCTTTACTGTTCCGTCCCTTTTAGTTACAAAATTACTATTCTCGTTAGATACAAAGTGTTATTATTTTATGCTTATGGTGAGTTATGTCAACGTAACCAGCCATATCAGCGTCATAAATTATAATGGCAACACTGAAGAATGAGTTCATAGTAACCCTAAATAATATTACAAATGTCAACAATATCTCAAAGACCTTAAAGCGATAACCATACAATGAAAGAATTACGGTTCTACAATATTTTTGAAACGCATAATTGTGTAAAGCACCAGATGTATATAAAAATCGAACCTATGAAATAAAAGTTAGTTTTGTCTGCGTATCCGTACGGAACATTGGTCCCTATTTTGTATTATTAGAAAACCCTTACCTCAACATAACTGGTACATAAACAACTGTTTATGTAGTAATATAACATTTTTTTAGAACGAAAATGAGGATTACACCTAATACCACGTATGTCTTTTTATTTGCTTTTGCAAGACAGAGACTGTAAAATTAAAAGTTATCATATATGGTACATGTTATGGACAAAAAACTATCATTCCGATATCCGATTCTGTATTGCATTAAAACTCGTTATTAAAAAAAATATTATATTTACTAATATTTAAATATCTTAAATAAGTGTTTTAAGGTCCAAAATATATATACTATTTTCGGAATAACAATACTATAATAAGGAGAGCAAGCACTGGACCATTTAGGGGGCATGTGGGCGAAGATTTATTTAAAAATCGTTTTATTCTCATGCCTTGTATAATTTGTTCGAATCGTACTCGAAGTATTATTTACATATTGAGTAAACAAAATAAAGTTAATTACTTCTTAAAAGGTGACTGCCTTATAAGCCTAATTTATCGCAATTGTGACCCTGAAATATCTTATCTGTATTTGTTTTTGGAGTGATAATAATTAATGAGAAAGTGAACAAAGCTTGATTTTAAAGGCCTGTCTAAAAAAGTTTAATGTTCAAATACTACCGGATACAAGAAAGTTGTGTAGTCAGACCGCACCATGCAGGTTAAACGGAGCGACTGCTCTCAATACTTATTAGTATTCAGGGTACACTTTCTGATAAACTTATCGATAACCTAACAGGTGAATAGTTATGTAAAAATATTTAGTTTTCGAAATATATGTCATATAGTTATTGAATATCCATTGTTTAACACATTATTGTAGTTTCCTAAATACAATGTTTGAGGAGAAAGTTTTAAGTATGATAATATGTAGCTTAAGTTCTGTGCTTAAGGAAAGAACATTGATCGCATCGAACGAATATATGTTTAAAACGATAATATAAATATATAAACGATATATATGTTTAAAGTTAAATATATACGTCTATGTATCCTTCCTGGGTGACCACTCAGGCTTGCGGCCTGCCTGATGGTGAGCGGTGACCGCACCGTATGATACCGCCAGTAACACCAGAGTTATCACTAACGTGAAAGTATTCGAAATTTACCTTTAAATGGAGTTATCAGAAATATATCTTATCTTTACCTTTAAGTAAAAGGTTGCGTCCATTTGTTTTTATCTGGTAACCTGTAAAACAAATACTAAAAACAAAACTAGCGTTTAAATGATCATTATATTAAGGCCTATAGACTAAATTGTTTTATTTATTTGTTTGTTCAAATATTTTTATTCGCAAAATTTCAAACCTATAACTACTGAAAAGTTTAGTCTTATTTCATTTTTCCATCATTTTTTATTCCTGCCATACGCTATCCAATTTCCGCCGGCGCATACATTTTTCAATATGTTATGCAGAACTGGGTATAAATTCCTATTTCTGTTCTATCTGCTGGGATATTACAAAAATGCCTGGCAAAAATATTTTGAAAGGATATACAAGAACCGTTATTAATATAAAAATATTGTAGAATACTTTTGATTTACAACAACACACACTTTTTAAGTACTGGTATCATGCTCTGTAGGAACGGATTGTATATTCATTTAACCATAACATTTTAAAACAAAATCCTTTCGCTATTCCCTACAGTAATATGTATATAGGAAAAAAACCAGAAGCTGTACTCGCCGTGAAACCGGTGTCGTGTGAATAATTCGGAAAGTGAATAAATTTCACATTCACTATTTATGTAAAACATTATTGTAATGGAAATGTGAGGTGAGCGAAGCGCGTTATAGCGAGAATTTTAACTCCGACCCCGATAAAGCGCTCAAATGAAAAATAAGGATTACTACTCATTCCTCTGTGTAAAAATATGTTGCCTGCCGTTATTGGAAAACTACCTGAGAAAATACCGACAATACAAAGGTTTGAAATGCATATTAAATTACAGAAACAATTAACATGTTAAAATTTGAATTTAAAAATAAATCTTAATAAGGATACATCATACAAAGAAACCAACCAAACATGTATATTATACTTATGTATATGAGTGGTGAGTATCTTTGTGTTTATGTGTACTGATATTTATGTATTTAACTTTATGTAATGGTTTCTTACCTTTTTTTTATAACTTTGCTTTAAATAATATTTTATTAAATGCCAGTTAATTAAAATGGTATTACCCAGATTTTCGCAATGTATATAAAATAAATAAATTAAAAATATTTATTAAGAAGTTTTAATTAGACTTTGTTTGAAAAAATAGTACTATAGCTAAGTGTACACTTGAACATTTTTTTTATTTATTTAAAATATTTCTGGTACACTTCAAAATGAGGTGTACTAAGACTAGGACAATAGATACTCTTAAAACTTAGGCCTCTACCAGTCAATCAAGAACATAGGGAGATGCTGGTAGTTATATTGTTGGTAAGTGAAGATAGAAAAACTATACAGAGTATAAGAAAATAAAATAAATTATTTTTAAAGAAATACATACCGTAATCAACATATATAACGATATACTTAATAATCAATTACCACCGATATAATAAGAATATTTAAAGTGGATATTAATGATGTATGTTAAGTATTATAAGTAAGTCTTGCGTTGTTCGTTGTATACAATATCAATATCATATTGACACTTAACGTCACTTGAACATGAGATTGAGTGTTAAGTAATGGTATATTTTAATCCCAATGACTAAAAGAACAGTTGCATAGCATGTAAAAATAGTCGCTATCCCAAATAGCCATTGGAAGCTATAAATTATTTCTTTGAATGGGTACTCACTTTATCTGACTGCAATATATTTACTCATTAAGCTTAATCTTTAATGGAAAGTATAAATTGTAACTGCAGCTTTGGTTTACTTTTATTTACCCAAAGTCATTAATAAATTCACTTTCAAGTCCGGTTGATAAATTCGCTGATATAAAACCGTTTTTAGTATACTTCTGAACTTAACTTATTTCTGATGTGAGTACTTTTTAATCAACAGCAAGAATAGTTTTACAAGTTATTATCTTTAGTACCAATAAAAGTAAATAAACCCTTTTGGTTAATTTTATATGTACATGTATTATAAACCTACTAATTGAAACCTACTAAATAACCCTTTATTATAACGTCGACCGGTGCGCGGACGATACTCTAGGACCTTACTATCCTGTCAACATCAATAAGGCAAGTAATCCTTTGGACTACATCAATGACCCTAGTTCATCTAGAAACAATAAACTCCCAACATAACTCTGCTTACCTCTCAACATTCGTGTTCATACACTACAACAATACGAGACGATACGAACTCTTCGTTTCAAGGAAGAGTTTGATTAAGCACGGGTTTCAATAGTAAATATTATTATTATTCCTTCACCACATAAATTATACAATTTTCATAACGAAATTAATCTGAATTACGACTACTCCAAACTATTAAGCTGTAGATTGGTTACAATAAATATAATAAACCAGTACTAATTCAATAGAATGAATGATAGACATGTTTATAAGGAAAGTGCCCAATAAATCTACAGCGGAATGATCGAAAGGAATCGATATAATTATATCTACTCGTAAGATTTAGCTTATAAATTTTCGATTGTGTTAATACACAGAAGATAAATAGTAATCTTTATCTATATACAATGGACAAGGAAGAGGTAGAGAAATGTAAAAATAGATGAGAATGCTGTGTGATCTCTCGAAACGATTTTGAGGAATTTTGTAAATCGATCAATTTTTTTAACATCTTTTTGCTTCTCAATGTTTAGTGTTTTTAATGTGACATTTAAAAATTTCATTTGTCATAGGAATGTTAACAACATAGGGATATGTTGTAAGTAAATGACATATGCCCATTCTTAACATTATAAACAATAAAACAGATCGTAACAAGTACTAAATCTAAAAACGAAACCCTGAAGTTGTTGTTTTACATATAACTCTTCACGACAGCTTTATGTACAATGTCTGTACACAAGGTCGCGTTTTATTGTTTGAACGATAGTACGAACTTTATAAGTCGACTCTTTATGTTTTAGTGAGTGTTACAGTTTTAATTACATCGTTAAAACTCACGCAATGACCGAAATAGCGATCTGGCGGTGTTACGTAAAAATACAACAAGCGATATTCGTGCAATAATCACACATGTGATGCACAATGGATTCATGTATGAGAGATGGGAATGAGTATTGTGTAAGTAATCGTTTCGTAGACATTCGATTATCGAAAAGAGCACTTTTTTCAAAAATTTGTGTGTTTTTAATATTAGTGGACGTTGAAAAGGAACATTGTAGTTAAAGAATGTCAGTATACACCAATTACAAAAACATTCAAGTCCTGACTTAGAAAAAATTAACAGGAATTTTTTCTTGAAATGTGGGCACAGAAAGAAAACAGACTAACCTACATACAATTCCACATTCTAAATGTTGCCACGAAAACTTCCACAACAATATTTCGTATAATCTTATTGAGTGCAAGCAATTTTCCAAAGATATAAAATTCGTTTTATGCATAGTATGATATTTCTACGAACACAATATTTGTTTAGATTGACAGGATGACGTGGGCACCGCACGCAAACCACCCTCGTTGTATGAGGAAGAACGTCACCTCTGAACTTAGATGGTATATCAAAACAGGCATCGCCGTCAACCTAAAATATTATGGCAATATTTACACGACGTTTCCTATCGCCTTTATGTAAAGTATTACGCATAGTTTACTAAGAGTATATATTTTTATTAGTTTAGTCCTGTTGTAATAAAGATGAGGTAAGATACATTTACATAGCCATGTGTTATTAAACTGAACAAAATAATTATTAACTACAGTTTTAGACAATTTAAACTTAACTTTTATGTTATTATTTACTATTTAATCAAGTGTCTAACCTGCTGCCATACATGATAAGGGAAGCGGTAGGCAACAAGAGCGGCGGCAATGGTGTGTGCCGTGGGCAGAAGAATGCCGAAGGTAGCTGCTACAGGTGCTCCGACAGGCAGTAGCGCGTATGCTGCAAAAACTGCCCAGACCACATGAGCCGCGCCTTCTGCCGGCGCGCCGGGGCCCCAGCAGGGCAGCGTGGCAGCTAACGCTGCGCCCCCGCCGGCCAGCGCCAGCCAGCAGGCGCGCGGGAGTTGACGCTCCGGCGTCGCGCCGCCGGACCGCCCGCACCACCAGGCCAGCCCCGCGCATAACACAGCGTGTGCACTCAGTACACCCACCTAACAAAAAAAAATTCAATACTTTAAAAAGACTTTATAGGCACTACTCGACCTGCAGAATATACACAATATTGGTGGTAGGTCTTTGTTGCCGGAGACCGTCTAGATCACCGCTATCACCGCAGCTCAGACAAATAATACTGTGTGTCGGTTTGTCCCTACAAAAATAAATATAATTTAGCTTACAACACCCTTGTTGTAAGCTAAATTATTGGTATAATTAGACCTAACACTTTATGTCTAACGGCGACGTACGCAATGTGTTACGTTACCATTTATACCATCTCAACACTAGATTTACCAGACCAGTCAAAATGACTGGTCCTGCAAGTCCAATATAAATTATTTCTATATGAAATATTCTTCTTTTTGTAATGATATCATCACTTTTGTAGCTTTAACTATACAGTTCATATAATCATTTTTTTAGTTAAAGCTACAAAAGTGATGATATCATTACAAAAAAAGAATATTTCATATAGAAATAGTTTATATTGGACTTGCAGGACCAGTCAATTTGACTGGTCTGGTAAATCTAGTATTAATCAGCGCCACGTTTTTACGGGCAAGTATATTACTTACCATCAGGTGAACGTGTTGCTCGTCTCATGAAAGCCTTTTTTTTTAACGCTGGGGAATCCTTTTACTGACGTTCCGCCGGTGCCCTGGGTGAGACCGGAGGGGTGTGCGGGACTCGGCCTGGGCGACCCCTACCCACTAAACCTAAAGCGAAAGCCATCAGCCGTTATGAATGGGATGCCCCGGATCTGTCAGCGATAGGGCACCCCAACGACTCGTCTCATGAAAGCCTAGTAATTCAGAAGACCTCAAAAAAAACATAAATTTTATTTGTTTGATGATATGTGTAGAACTTCGTACGTAATAAGGCCTGCGTATAGAACGTTGAACATGAGCTCACTTGAGAGCTCCTTCTTTCCAATTTGTCGGTCCTTAACACACTCCTTTGTACGTTACTGAAATAGAATTTTACCACCGCTTGTAAATTCAGACTCCCTTAATATTTTAAACGCATAATTTTCATTACTATAGGCTTCTACCAAAACAGCAGGGAAGCACAGAGAACTGAGTAAAATTAAGATTTAATTAAAATTTTCATTTTGTATACTTTAATTATGTAGTATCTACAATAATATCTCGGGATACATACTTCAGAAGCTTGTATAGAGTAAACATAATTATTATTTATTCATATTAGACATATTACAAAGTGTAAATATATCAATACGATTCCTAGTCTGAGGTCTTTACCTTATAAATAAAAGCAATATCGTCTCTTTAAAATATAACTATTAATATAATTATAATCATTTTCTGATATAAAAACATTGAAATTCTTAATGGGATTGAATATTTACATGATTGAATCATACTTTAGTTATAGGTAGGTGACGTCATACCTGCGGTGCGGTCTTCCACCCGCGAGTGGAGTCAGCCGCGGCGAGTGCGGCCGCGAGCAGAGCCCACAGCGCTAGTGCCGAGCCCACGGAAGTTCGCTGCAGCTTACAGGCGTATCTCGCGTACAGCTCCTCCAGCTCGGCCGATTCAAAACGGCGCCTGGCCACAAGCCGCGCCCACCACCCGCGCGCCGACATCGCCTTCACCGCGTGATCCATCTCACCTCGCCGGCAACGCAAGGGCGCACGCTCGTCGCTTCATCTATACACATATTAAAATTTATTTAATACACACTTATAATAAAAAAAGTTTAAAACTATCACGTTTTTAAAAAAATAAAAACAGGCCGGAATCGTAACATTATCCGGGTTTGTATTACCGTATAATATTATTATGTACCGAAATAGTCAAGGAGCTAATTTCCATGCCTACTACCCAAAAGTCGTGAGTTCGATTCCCAGCGAAGTGTTCTATTTTTTTCCCTCATACAGAGTAAACTTCTTCTATAATTTCTTCATCAGAAGAGTTATATATAGACTTTTGTTTCGGATTTTTAGTCTCCTTATTCTTTACTTAATTTTATTCTAAAATATTATCCATGCAGTTGTTCTGGTTTAAAAGTTACAATCCTTACAGTGCACGTAAGTCACCGCAATAGTCTCTTTTACGCTGATGCAATCAGATAATAGACTAAAATTATAAAAGTAATATATATATAATTAAAAAAAAAATAATATCGCTAATAGATCTAATTACACTGCGTTTACTTAAAGCATTAAAATATATCAAACACATATTGAATATTCAACACGTTTACTGACTTATTGTTTTTATAGAAACTCAAAATATGTACGTTACTACTATCATAAATGAAACTATAGATTTATGTATTAAATTAGAATAACGAAAAGGAACAATAATGACAGTTTAGGCCCATGGGAACCTAATACGACAATGTAGATTATCGTTACAAAATTTATTACTTCATCTCAAAATAATGTCTTAACTTTAACAAACAGGGAAAAAAATCATGTGTCATTAATAAAATACTTCTACCATATACCATAAAGTTTTTAAGGCCAAATAGATTCTTTTAACGCTTCTGTGCTAAGTGAAAAACAATATTATTATTAAACTAGTCTCTGTATACTATCTTTATCCGTGATCAATATAAGTTTCTGATGTGGAAATGACGTGACACAAATCTATTAACTGTTTTTTTGTTTCTGTAAAACACATGAATAAAATACATCTGTAGCCCACCCGTGGACTATTTCCGTTCAGTGTCGATCAAAGGATATTTAATATTAGAAAATCATTGGTACTTTTGCTCTTTTCTTTTGCGCGACCTTTTCAGACATCGCCGAACGGCTTTGAAGCGAATATGTCGAAAATAGCTTGAGTGTCCTTATACACTGAACGAGTACAACTGAGGGTACCCTTATTTTGAGCAACGTTCGATTTCGGCCATGGCAATTATCTTCATATACAATAGATTCAAAAGTGACAAGGCTAAAAATAAAATTAATGAAGTATTAAGAAGAAAATGCAGACACATTTTTTGTTAAGAACTTGCGCACGGCGGAACCAGTTCTGATGATTTATTATATATCAGCCAATATCTTTGATCGTGATCAAGTTCATATACTATAAATTAAGATAGATATATTAAAATTAAATTATAAGTATTTTCTTTTATTGAACAGTTTACATTTAAAATCGTAATGATAATTATAATTTTATATGAGAGGCAGTCAAAGTTCTTCAACCGCGTATCAATCAAACTAAATGTGAATATTAAAAAGACGTTTGAGTTAAAGAGGTTTTAATTTATGTTTTTCTTTATTTTCGGAAATTTAGGTCGTTTTAATTACCAAAGGGTCACTCGGTTAACCGCAGCTCAGTCGTCAATGACCTGTTTTCATGTTTCTAAGTGATCAGAAGATGCTCAGGGTTTAAAACTTTTAAATATTTTAAAATAACTTTGTACCAGCCTGCTTGTAGTGAACCCATATTCATTCGTAAATATCTAACTTATTAATATCTATATAAATAACGATCTTTGTATTTGAGTAGGCCGAATGTAGGCGTAAAAAAGGAATTTCGAAATAGAACCGTAATGTTAACGGTGTTTCGTGTTCATGTTACGTAATTTAAGCAAATAATGATTACAGAGTGTGACCAAAACATTTCTGCCTTTTACGGAACTGACATTAATCATGAATTTAAAAGGAAGACATACAAACACGTTACGATGAAAAATTCATATAATTTGAAGTAACTTTTGATTTAGTCAAAGAACGCGGGCGATATTTTTGAAAGCTCTCCAAATAATTTGGGCACAAATTAACTTAAAAACATAGATGGATATACACGCGTTTTCTTGAAAATTGCTTTTTGGAAACATCTGTAAAGAAATAATGAAATTTGACCGCTATCTATTTCATAAGAATATTAAAAATGTAATTTTTTTTTATTCGATGAGGCGATGAAATGAGCAAGGCGGTCACCTAATAGTAAGTAAAACGCTGGCTCATAAAAACGAGATGCTGGTTAAAACTGTATACACACCACCACATTGCGCTCGTCGTCTGGAGGCATAAGGTTTTAAGTATCGTTAACTCAGTAATTTCAATAGTCACAAGACGCTTCAAATCGTAACGCAGTAATGTTTACACTCTACTGTTTGTCAGCTGCGATAGGAGCTGCGGTGATCCGGCAAAAGAGACCTTACAACCAGTACAAACGATACCTACAACCAGTATTAGTTTTCGTATAAAAATATCAAGGATTTATAGCGCAGAGAAAATAGTTGAATTCACATAGAAAACGTTACTTCTAACGTAGTGTGCGAACCGAAAACTATAGCATAAGAATAATGCCTTTTAATACACAAGAGATGAGAACAGACATTCACATGTTCCCTGACATTGATGTAGGGGAAAACGGCACAATTTGTATTTATCTCGAATGTTTGTTCCCTCGGGCTTGTCTGTTCTTTCTCTAATACCAATCCGTAACAAATATGTCTTGGTGGAAAGTCTCTGTCGCTAAAGAGTAGTTAGATATAAATACATCGTCTATTTCTGCCACCATACTCTAGTATGCAAAAAAAAAATTGTCTTCATAAAAACTTCGCTAATTTCACTAGCTACTAAATTTTTATAACCCATGTAAGGACTTTGTTATCACTTACAATCTGGTCAACGTTGTGATCTCTTTCTTTTGTCGGAATTTCACTTGTATTTATTTTCGCTCATAAGAAACTAGTTATTGGAAACCTTTCCTTATAGAAAATATATATAGGTAACTGAGTGGTAGATAAATATACATTATTATGTAGAATAGTTAGCCGGGTTATACAACCAGGTCAGACTCGACAGGATTCGCATCCGGAACCTGCTTACTAACGAGGAAAATAATATACGTAAGTTATCAAGTTCCGTGTATTTTAAATGGCTATTTTTAAGCGTTATGTATTTAATACGACTCCATATTTACTATAAAACATAATTTTATAATTCTTTGGAGATACAATCATCATCAGTCGATAAACGCCCACAGCTGGTCTTATCCCTCCCCCAAAGATCTCTCCGATCGGTTCTGCGCTGTTTGTCTACATCCTGCAGTGTAAATACAATAAAAAATGTTAAATAAAACATTTGTTTTAGGCATAGTTTAATTTATAGTAAATATTTTAGGAGATTGTTTTCAAATCACGTTTGTTGCATTACAAACAAAACATTATTAAAACGTAGATAACGTGATACAATAAAAAATGGATAAAACGAATAATCCCAGTATATGAACAAACGTTTGCGAAATAGGAGATCAAGAGAGATGTGGGGGGGGGCTCCGGAGGGGGTCACGGCCGTGGGGTCAATGAACTCGGAGTGCCTCGCGGTAGACGGATGAATCAAGGAAAGAGAACGCGTCGGCGCCGCTGACTACCGTGCTTACTGTTTATAAAAAAATTTAATAAACAAAAAAAAAAACACTATTGAACAATAGTACATTCCGTAATTGAATAATCTATACAACTATAACATTGAGACTTACAACTGGACTGTACAATATAAGTTGTATATAACATGGTTGGATAGAGCAAAGTAATATATTATAAGAAAATATATTAAATATTACATTAATTGATGCGCAGATAAATACAGATATATTAGTAAATAAACCCTGCGAAAAATAGAGGTTCCTTAAAAACTCTGAACATCGTTAGATACCGATATATGCCAAATAGAACATGTAACGCGTTCACATTGCACTATACCCAGGTTCTATTTCGTACCAGATTTTACTATTCTAATTTACTGATAGATCTCTGCTGCTAAAGATCAGTAGTAAGCAAATATTATTGTATTCCTGTTTCAAGACTGTAACTAGTGAAATTACTGAGGTAACGAGACATTACTGCCACAAGACGACGTATGCGTTGTGGTTATTTATACCATCATAACTAGCGCTATTGTTATGAGCAAGCTCATCACTTACTATCAGATGAACGCAAGGCATTAAATCGAATATTTATTTACATGAAGGTAACTTATATTTGGTAGTATTTGTTAAAACCTTTTTTTTAATATTTTTTGCTACTGAAAAACTTCGTTTAAATATAAACACCGTGGCACTTCACAGGAAGCAAAGTATTGCGAATGTCAAGTACATAATAGCCTTAACAGAAGCCATCTAAACAATTGCAGTGTTATTATCGCGGAACCTATTTACATTGAGCAATCGCAATTGTAGGCTTTCAAAACAGTTCGGTTTTTATACAAACAAGTATTTTATTGAATCGTAACTGAATTAGTGTCCAAGTTTTTGTTGCAACATTTCATTAACTTAAAGTTTCCTCATTACAAGTTCCACACGTTTATAACATTGATGACCTCTATGCAAATTACAATTATTCGTTTTATTTATTTTTTAAACAAATCTAGAGTTTAAAATAATCACGATATTTTTAAAATATTTATTAATATAACAATATTATTTTAATAAAAGTTAGAATTGATGATAATTTAAATGTGGGTTAGTTTTGGTACTTAGAGATTAAAAACATGATTGGCAAAGTTGTAAAGTTTAAGGATGTAGAAGAACGTGTATTTTTTGCCATTTAACGTAACCCACATCTCGTTTGAAGAGATGCGGCAATGATGTCGGCGAATTTGAAGAATTAGTGAACTTCTGACGCCCGCTTCTTCAGTTTGCCTGGCCAATTTAAAGATTAATGATCAATTTGAGGACTTTTAATTTTCTAGCACTTGACTTGTCTTTGCTGGAAAAGATCAAGTCTAGAAATAGCCTTATCCACGCTTCTTCTAAATACTCCCTCATCAAACTTTGTATGAAAATACTGCTTCTTGTAGGCAGGCTACTCCAATCCCTCTCTGATCAAGTATTTCGATAACTACCAAGTATTTATATATGCGTTATTATCAAACGATACACAACAAACTTCAACATAAACTTTACAATTAATTCATTACAGAGACAGTAAACTTAAGGCATCAAATATCAAGTCTAGTATATATTATGTAGAGTAATTACATTTCAAATTACCTTAAATTAATTAATAGAAACGATAATCCCTTAACCACAATAGTAATTACGTATTACAAAACAATCGTCAGTTAATAGCGTATATCGCTCTTTGTTTATAATACATATCAATCCAATTAACACAATATGTATTACTGTATAGTAAAACATGAAAACGGTTAGCAGATAATCAAGTTGTATTTAACATTGTTGATTCTGACAACAGCGACTATACCTGCTATAAACATAAAATTAATAAACGTAATATAAATGTATATAACAGGTGACTCACATATGAGTAATGTCATTGTTTAGTATTAAGGTTAAATGTGTGTATGGACGGCGAAGGAGAATGAGCAGTAAAAACTATGACAAAATGCATCCGTCGCGCTTAGAATATTATTACACAACTAAATGCAGTATTATTGCTGTATTAAATATACTGAGAAATAGATTTAAATTAATATTTAGTTTATTTATTCATCGATATAATTTCTATTTCCTCAAGAAATATCTCTCAATCTAACACCTAGAAATATTTATACATATATATGTGGTGAATTGTTTTACATTTGGCAGGCAGAATAGAGCCCTTTTAAAAATATCGTTTTTTTTAATGGAAAAAGTATACCTTGAATTCAATCACATAATAAAAGGAAAAAAGTTTAATCATAAAAGAGGTAAAATAGTAAATAACGCACTTATTAATTTTTGCCAAAAAATTTTTTTTTTTTTGGTGATGTTGATGCTTCATCGGTACCAGAGCTCACGGATCGAGACTCCGCAAGCTGAACTATAAAAATATAAGGAAGAGGAGAAAGCCGAGGGAAAAAGGATAAGGGGAAGGTCGAGGACGAGAATGCACAGATATATAATTAGAAGAGAAAGGGACTGCACGTTTGATTTTTTTTGATTCTATTTATGATTGATGGTTCACATCTCATGACATATCATTATTATCATTCTGAGGAGTTAGTCTACGTAGCCTGATCCTTGTACCTATAGGTATCAATTGGGTACTGGTAGTCGCGAAATAATGACTTCAATTGGAGGGAAGCTGTCGTGCGTTTCGTTCGTCTAAACGGAGTATTTAAAGTACAGCCCATATGTTGATGTACTAAATTCTTGTATAGGTCACAAACCACAGAGCCTCACTATACTCATTTGTATATTGAATTATTTGAATATGGTGTACTGTCTTTCCTCTTCCTTAAAACCCGATATGAGCAGGTTGTCTTCGCGCGACATCATTCAATAAACTGTTTTATTTCCTTTATTCTATTACATAATTCTTCTGCTCCGCTTCTTAAATCGTCTACTTCTATTGTTAATCTTCCAAACATTCATTAAAAAATAATACGATTTATATAACCAGAACAACACGTATTAATCTTTAAAGCCTTGTAACAGGTTCCTCGTAATCGGTACTCTAGCAAAACGCGTAAAAGAACTTTAGTCACGATTACTGACAAGCATGACCCATGGCGCAGTGTATATACCGGAACAGATTAGAAAACGTACAATATTTTTACTAATTACTAATATTTATAGCGTAAATTCTTCATCGGGTCACATTGTATTTTTTAATACAAGTGTTTTATTATGTGACATTAATACAGTTCGGTTCTGTCACGAAATTTGAGTTTCTTTAGCTTTTACTAGATCAAAAAAAGATTAGTTACATGGATTTGTTGATCTCTCTACATATTTATTATATCATTGAAGATCGAAAAATTCATAGCAATTATAATTTACTTTCGTTAAATGATTTGCATGATGTCAAAATCAGCCACAATAATTTTTACGTTCAATATTTACGTATAAATATATTGAATTATTTATAAATTATAAAACAATTTGTCTAGTAATGAACGTCCATCGGTTGAAATGATGATGATGATGACATTGATATCATTGGGAAATTGCCTATATTACATACAACTACATGAACTAAATCCCAATAAAAGTTTCATCAAAACAAGTCCAGCCGTGTTTTCTCTAGACAGATTAAAAAAAATTAAATGAATTTTATTAATACCGCGTAAACATTTGATTATATTATATTATATATATATATATATACTTAAGTTGAATATATCTATGAAGAAAAAAAATTAATAAAACTGAAAAAAACTTGTTGAAACTTTGACGGATGTAGAACGTAGACAATTGATGAGGAGATAAACTCTGCAATGTCACTTTTATTGACTGTGAATATTTAATGTCTGGCTTATACGCATAATAAACAAGTTGTTACGTAATAATGTATCGACTGTTGGCACGAATGGCATGGACAGACAAAAAAACTATTAGCTATATAAATATATAACATACATAACATAAACAGCTTATTTAATGTTCCCACTGCACGGACTAGGGGGCCTTCTTACAAAGATAGAGACAAAGCCATCTATCCATGTTGCTCTAGTGTGAGTTGATGAATGTCTCATGCCCACAAAAGCTCTTGGTTCCTAAAACACGCCAGTTTCCTCACGTACGTATACAACCTGTACATATGACTGTAAAATAATTATAATACGAAACATATTTTCACAAAAAACTTGTAAGAAACAATTTAATTTGCCTGCTTTGCTCATAAAAATATCCACTAATTTATCCCTTTAATTCATTAATGTGAAGGAAATATCAGTCTTTATATTTATTCCAGATAATCTTTAGAAACAGTAGAACGATAATACTAAGATTGTAAAATAGCGGATAGAAAAAATACACAAACAAATATATTAAAGTCCTACGCAAAAATATTAAAACCACTCTAGGACCTTAGTACTCCGTGGATCATCAGTCCTTCGAGCAATCTGCCCTGCCCATTGCCACTTAAGTCTAGCAATCTTCAAGGCTATGTCGGTGACCTTAGTTATTCTACGGATCTCTTCATTTCTGATTCGATTGCGCAGAGATACTCCGAGCATAGCTCTGTCCACTGCCCTCTGGGTGACTCTGGGCCTTTTTATAACACGCATTGTAAAAGGCATCGTCTCAGTTCGATAAGTCATTACTGTTAACACGCACGAATTAAAGACTTTAATCTTTAGACCGTACCATAGCTGGGACAAAAAGATGCTGCGCAGCCTCCTGGACCCTGCTCAACCTATTAGGATGCGTCGATTTACCTCTATTTGGAAGTTGGACTTACCAAAGTAGACTATTTGTTACTATATTGGTAACTAAAAAATAATTATACGTCTTAATTTCCTTTAAATACAAATAAAATATGCTCGTATACATAACGTTTAAGTATCTTAGATGTATATGAAATAACATGCAATCAATATGAAGTTGAATACAATAAACACTTATTAACTTTGATGACTTCACTGCACTTAAATAAACATATGTAGTGTTTTCAAAATGAATGTAATTACATGCTGATTTATTTCTAGCCTATGCGTCAGTGTATTTGTATACAACTAATTTGAACTACTAACTAATAACTCATGTGAATTAAAACGGACATAAAATAAAGAGAAAACTTGTAAAAACAATAACCGAAACCTTTTTCTTACATAATATGTATTTAAATGATTTTTGACACTTGTTTTAAAGTTGTACAATCCGTGCTTTCTATCTCAATAACCTGTATTCGGAACTTACATAAATCGGGCATTAGCAAGTTTTTTCTTCACTTTTATAGCGAAGAAACGAGCGTCATTCATATATTAATATTTAAAAAAAAAATTAACTTCTCGCTAAATAATGTCTAGATATCAAGTGACGCGTCATATACCTACAATATACCGCGTAATAATTATTTAATTTTATTTGTAAACATCTTTAATTATATTAAAGTTTGGATATATATTACCTGTCTATATATTTAAAATTACTATACCTATAGTTATAATAGATTAGTTGCCATTATACCCAATAGTTTGTAATTATACGCAGTTTCCTCCTGTTCCGCGATTATGTTAGCTGATTTAAATTAATTTCTGATTAACATTTTAAGTATCTAAAATTTTAATTACGTAAAATTAAGAAAAATTGATTCTCATGATTAATATCAAATGAACCTGACTAGATACAGAAATTGATTAAGGAACGTCACCAAGCTGAACTCTGAAAGTAAGACAATAACCGGATCTATATTTCTGTACCGATTATTTTCTTTTTACTTAGTGCTCTTAAAACATGACAGATAATTGTGCACCTTGTGAAAAACGCGATTTTCGAACAAAGGAACAGCTCGTCTCTGGTCTGCGACGTCAAACGTCTCCCAAGCATTATGACTCCATTGTGCTAGTTTTGATTATCAACCTGCTGTGGTTTAGAGCGGATAGAGTTGGATCTTATTATTGTTATATTTTCACTCGCATATACTTCAAAAAAGCCATAGAATTATACCTTGCGGATTTACTTTACTTTTCTAGTACATCAAACGTGGCGTTTAACGTACATTTGTCTAATAACAGTAAGTTAATAGCACCAATGAAGTACACCGCTTTTGATATAATAATGTTAAAAAACAAGCTGTACTGTACTTAGCGAAGTGTCCGTCGTAAGCCCGACGTCTCGCGACGCGAAAATAGACTGTCACCTCGGAAAATGAATAAATAGACTGCTATTTACAACTACAGTATACGTACAATATCACAGCCGTCCTCCTAAATTATCTCCCACGCCATCATTTAATTTTAACGTCTCTTTAACTCTTAATTCATTTTTAACCACATCACAAAAAATACGTCCATAAACATTAGCAAACTTGTTAAAATCTCACCTATGTGAGAATATTGCATGTTACCTAATTTAACACAACCGCAGCTTTGTCAGATTTTCAATTGTATATTTCACGCTTCGCATTTATGCTGTGTGACAATAAACGGAATCATGATAAGTAAAACTGTTTTTCTCTGAACAAAAACACAAAAAATATTAATTCGTGTGATATTTTACCATATTTTCAACAAAGAAGTTTTTATTAAAATAACCTTCACAGAAAGATACCTTTTAACATACAGTTTGTTAAACGCTTTAATCTTAATAGTATAAATAAATAATAATTTTTGCAGTTGATTGCAGTTAAAGAGAAAAATACTTATGGTTAAAATAGTATTCAAATTTATGTTAGAACGGAGTTCCTACAACGGTTCATCAAGAGAATACAATTTCTTGGCCAAAATTCAAAATTGACGGAAGTACGTCGCGGCCAAGGGCGGCTATTTCCGAACGTAATTAAACGGCCGTCATACGCCCTTTTCAAAGGTCTAGTTCAAAACTTGACAATTTTCTTATCTGGTACAGGCTACTTGTGCCCAATTTCACATGGTGTTTAATCACAATTAGACCTTGAAAGCCTGTCCGTACAGAATATTCTACTTGTCATACGTTGACAACAGTATGTCTGAAGTAGCAATATGACCTTGAAACCAAACAGAGACCAGTTACTAAGCCAGTTAACAAAATAGATTATTCATCTAATTTTTCGGTTATTAAACCGGCAAAATTTTGTATCATCAGATACATAATTTTCTTAAAGAAACACACTATTCACTTTTGAGAAAGCTTCCCATATTTTTTATTCATTTGTCAGTTTGATCAAAGAAGCGTCATTTTTTTTTTTTTTTCGGGTGATGTCGTTGCTTTCGGCCACAATTATGGCCGTGAAAGGTTCATCGGCCCCGGCGCG
>DWLS01000895.1:0-25525 GCA_018246255.1 Pachliopta kotzebuea
TGATAGGCGAGACTGGAAGAGAAGAACATGTTGTGCCGACCCTACATAAAGTGGGACCAGGGCAGGAGAAAGAAGAATTACTTTAAAACTTTCAATAGTATATATATGATTATGCACAACATATAAATATTTTTATCGTGTTGTTGATTAATATATTTTGTACTTTCATACCGTACTTTGCAATATTTTAATTTCCAAAATCTTTATTGTCAATTGCAAAGATCTGCGAGGCTAAATGCGTCACTTCATATAACACCTAAACCGCACAATCGTATAACTATTAAATGTAATGACTAATCTAATAATTTTGTTTTTACTCACATTTACATTTAAATATCTAAAAACAGTTAAATCATAATAATATTGAATATAAACTGGATTGGTTTATTTTTATTTATTAACAAGGTACAAACAGCACACATATCTTTAAATCTTATAAACCCTTTAATGTAACAATTGGTTGATATACTAATTATAGGCATACACATCTTTCACCAATGGATTATATAATATTATACTAACAACAATACTCTTAGATTCACAAAATTAGAAAATATATGTATTAAAGAAAGCAAAATTGAATTACTAATGAAATAATGGTAACAATCAACATTGAAAATTGTATAAAAAACAATAACCAATGAAATAAACTATAATCATTAGACTTCATGTCTAATTTAGTAAATAACTTTTTTGAAGTTTTAGCCTTTCAAGGATTTATCTTTAATGAAAAAAAACTCTTTGCTACTAGAAATGAAATTAAATACTGTGAGTAATAACACTATTACTAAAAAACCTAGGACAAAATACACATTTTGTTCCAGGTTTTTCATGATGCTTGCATTCCTGTTGGTTAAAAAGAGTCCCTTTTTTAATTTGCATTGTTTTCATACCATCATCATATTGAATAATGTTACAAACTATATTTTTAATTAAATAAATCTTACAGTATCAATAGATATATTTAATAGAGTAATTGCAATATGAATGTGTTTGTTTTGTTTCAGTCGAACAAGTCGCAAGCAATTTGGGAAGAGGCAATAAATAGCGGCGGGTATTTGTAAATTTCTATAAATCGTTTGTCGATATATCAATGTCCAACTAAAGCCCTTTATTAATATCGAATGGCAGACTATACAATGTATAGAGTGATCGTGATTCTATAGAAAATAAAAGGAGGTGTTAGTTTTTACTTATGTACCAACCAAAGCAAAGATAAAGACCAAAAGGAGATTCTGATCTTTTTCGGTTAGTGTAACTTTGAAACAGTTAGATTGATTTTGGTCTAGATTTTTCATTTATTATGTGAATAGGGACTACTTTAAGTTTTAACTGTTTAGATATTTTTGATCACAGCATTAATTAAAATTCAAAATATTAATTCATTGAACTGATATAATGTTTTCACTGCTGGAAACTGTTCTTCTTTCACAAAAAGTGTTAAGACTGGTCAAGGGTGGCTTGATATTTGATCAACTCGCACATAGCATTGGCAAAGTGGGCAGTTTTTATTTTATTTATTAAGAAACCAATATATATATTCTTCTTTATCTATTTTAAGTTTATATAGCTGATAAAGAAGTTTTCATTTATATCCTAATGTTACGTCGGTATGTGCAGACCAAATAAATTTCGTTTACTTAGAGATAAAAAAAGGTTATAAAAAGTAAATTGGGTTTTGTGTCATTTTGTTTGTTTTGTTCATATTACAATCGCTTTAAGTTTAATTTCGTGACTTGCCTACATATTACATATTGTGAGCAGTCGAGTTTATCTATCTATCCTATATCTCATGACATCTCTATAAAACCTTAGGTTGACTAATTGATAATGCCAAAAACATTAAGTCCTTTACACTATGTGTATGAATAAATAAATAATTATAACCCAGGCCATCTACTTACAAATATTAATAAAATAATAAGGTTTTTCCGATACCAGCAACGCACCAGTGGTGCCTCTAGTACTGTAGCCGTCCATAAGCTACTGTAACTGCTTACCATCATGCAGACAGGTGTAAAATAAATATCGCGGTATATTTTCTTAACGTAAACGTCGCTATAAAGTTCAAATTAAATAAATATTCGATAAATATTTTTTTTGGTAAATGTTGGTCTATTCTACTAGATTCCTAGTCTTCCCTGAAACGTCGAACGGAGCGGTCTTGTCCGAGGGTATTATTCCTGAAACTGGATATTAATTTATAGCCACGCACGCGCGCCCAGATTTAATGTTGACTAATTTCATATTAATGCACATTTGTCGCGACGGTTAGTTAGTTATAGTGTTACGTTTGCAATTGAAGTTATAACATATTACAATTGTTTTATAAATAGTAGATTTATTATGTTTTTTAGGCTGTAGGTCCCTTCTGCTGACCGTCTAGGTAGGTATCGCTATTGCCTCGGTTGTATTCCGAACGCAGCTTCCGTGACCTCTTCAAACGCTGAGGACGACCATCGAGGGGTTTTACTAGGTAAAAATCTTCACATAATCTTGACTTGCCCCTAAAAGGCAAGGTTTTCTTTCGAAGGTTCCCCCGATAAAAAAGTTTCTACCACCAAATAGTAATATGCATACATCATTCTCATAACAAATCACGGGACTCAAGTCAACCTTACCTGCTCGATGTGCATCCTCCCAAACAACAAAATAGGCTCTAGCTCCCTACGATTGGAGAAGCTTCAGGAGAGGCTTATGTCCAGCTGTGGACGGACAATGGATCAAGACCATCTGAAGTAAACCTTTTTTGGTCGTTAAAAAAATTCTTTACCCTGATTTTCTTTAAAGCGTCTAAAAGGGTTTAAATATGATTAGTATTTATTACTTCTACAAAAGTATTAGAGAATAAAAGAGAAACTTTCCGTAATTTGTACTAAATTTATTTCCATAAATTATTCTATATCTATCAAAAGAAGCTTTTGGAACATGTGGTATAATTCTTCTTTTCTAATTCATATTATGCTATGTGCTTAATCAGATTTTCTTTTCTCATATTTCGGAGTCACAATCTTTACATTCCTCATCCTGAAATCCAATGCGCCGTAAGGATCTGGCTGGGCTTTCTCTGAAGCCTTTCGATCAACTTTGGGATCCACCGGTGGTTTGTAACCACGGGGGAAGTACTTCCCCTTTTGAACCCACGGACTGATATTAATCTTCGTGTTTTTTATTGCATCTAAAATAGTTATCACAGATACGTATATCAATAGCAAAAATAAAGTGAGAATCAGACGATCGATAATGTGTAAACTATCTTCTATGTACTTCATTATGTGATGCAAGTACATGAGGTCGTTGCGGCAGAATATTAACAATGGCTCCTTTAACACTACGAAAGGTAGAGTGAGACAGTTAAAAAAGCATAGTATAGTCGTCAACACTGAAATAGTAGTGTCCAACTTCTCATTCAATTTCAACTTTATTATTTCCGAAGGCTTGGTGTCCACAACAGGTAGAAGTATTTCACCAAGACCAAGGTACTTTATCAATCTGAAAAGGAAAAAGTCAAATCAAGTCAATCTTATTTCAACGAGAAAGCCTTAAGGAGATACACTTACCATATTTAACACTAAAATAAATTAATATTTATTATGAGGTAATTACATGTGTATTATAAGTAGAATATCTAAATGTCAAGTAGTAAAGATGCAATGTATCAGAATATAAAGCGTTTAATTTGAGAGAATTTATGTAGACAAAAACTTCGCTTCTTGCAAAATGTTTTTGGTTGTTGTTGTTTTTTTTTTTAATAAATAACTAGATAAAAATATTTAAATCTCTTACCTCACTGTTACAATTTTGTATAATATCATTTTACTTCTCGCGAAGTTAGTATAGTATAATACAAATCAATCAATCTTTCTGTTGTCGGTCTTTAACTTAACCTCTTCCTTTATATTCATTATAAGTGAGCAGTAATGATTACCATTAATAGATTAATAATAATATTTATTTAATGACACACAACTTAGGGCTATTACAGGTTAGTGATACAAGGTAATGTATGATAATAAATGAAATAATTACCGAATTAATTTACTTAACGATATCATTAATGCAATATTCCTTTAAATAGTTTGTTGAAGTGTTTACTTGATATTTATGCGTCATATATTTAAGTGAATTGAGTAACATTTAATTTAACATATAATTATATAAGTGAGAACGCGAACATTAAAAGAGACATAAATGTAGGCGAATGCAAAAGCGAATATTCGTGATGACCACTAACACGTACTACGTTATACTCGTATATGCTTGAATACAGAAGTTTTACAAAAGCAAATAAACGAAATTAGTGGCTATGTTTAAGTACATGTTAATAGATGTGTGTAAATTGGATGATGACGATTAAGTAAGTTGCGCTGATGTTGATGACGTAGCACGGCAGGCGCAGGTCTATCGGTAAGTGCCACGCATCCTCAAGTATACAACGCCTCTTCATATACTCCATGAACAGATAAATCTTTGTATATGGTTTTCCTGAAACACGGTTTTAATCTGCATGTAATCTTAACAAAAATCAACACTAACAAATTATAATTATACATGAGATTGGTAAGCTTTGAAACTATTCTAATAATCATCACAAAATTATCCCTACAGTAAATAGGAACAGTAGTAGATATCTTCAAAAGAAGATTATTATCAAGATAGTTCACTTTACTACCTCCATCTTACTACTTAACATCAAGTACTGATCTATGTAACATTAAAAAGCTTCGCACTAAGGATTTTTTCATTACCTCCATTAGTAGTAAATATTTACTAAATTTAGCCGTTGGTATGTCTTATATGTACTTAGTTGTTAATTTTTTTTTAACTTGACAATAATTTTAAATTTATGTACGACTCTTTTATATTAAGAAAATCCCTCAATTTTGAAAGAAGTTATGAAAAGTAAAGGATTTTGTAAAATTGGTATGGACAGTGGTTCATTAAACTGAATCACTAAATAGTCCATTTAAAATTTTCAAATAATTTGCTAAAGTTACAAAAAAATAATAATTACATATAATTTACTCAGTTTTAATATATAAATATTTCTGATAAATAGGACCTATAACATCTACTCATATTGTGGGTTTCCGGTATAAAAGAAAGAAACTATAACAAGGATGTTTTTAAAAAACTATAAGAAACGAACCTGATGATTGAATGAGCGAGTTGTTAAGCTGAATTGTCAATAATTTCACTTCGGTTTTAATCATTTGTACGATTATAGGGGGGACAGTGATTTGGACGATTATCAGGAGGGCCTGCAGTAGATGGAACACCAGAGAAAGCCATCCGATCTGAAAGCAAGCATGGTATTGTATGGATAAGTTCTCTATGAACTTAGTTATCACGAATGGTTAATACATAAAATAACATCAAATTCTAAGTTTTAATTACACAGGCTCTACAGCTGATGAAGTTATTGAAACTACGAGACATACCATCATTTCTTATTGACGGAAACATCATATATTTTGTTTTTTAATTCGACGAGACGAGCAAGGCCTTCAGCTGATACTAAGTGATATGTTTGTTCATAACTTGGTGCTGGTTAAGATGGTATACTCAGCACCACATTGCGCTCGTCGTCTTGAGACATAAGTAGTCAAGTCTCTTTACGCCAGTAACTTCAGTAGTTTACAGTATCATTCAAATCGAAACACTGATATTTGTTCGTGCTGTTTGTCGGCTGCAATAGGAGCTACGGTAATACCTACTTAGACGGTTTCAGGTAGCAGAGACCCACCACCAGTAGGTGATGTAGTTTCTATTAGGTAGGTATTCTCGTGCTTTTGCCTGTCTTATAGTTTGGTTGTGCGTACTAAAGAACACAATAAATTATAGTTCAAGATTTCATAACCAAAGCACCAAATTACGCTCATTGCCTTCAATACTCAAGATATAAATTCTTTATTCTAGTTAATAAATTATACGCTATTTCCATAGCAAGATTTTAAATATTAATATAAGCATATAAAAACTTGACTTACATGAGTAACATAGACACAAAAATACCACAACATGTACATCAGTTTTGGTGTGTAAGTGACCACAGTAACCACAACCTAAAAAAAATTTTGGTTAAGTTTAGTACGAATATAAACAAACGAACTTAAGTAATTTATAGAGTTCACTCACCAATTTAAAATATAATGGTTTTATTTTATCCCAACAATCGGCAATTTGTACGTAAAATTGTTGTATTTCATACGTTTTTAATTTATTAAAAATCAAATTAATACATTTGAAGCGGACGTATATCTCTCGCAATATGATAGCTTCTATGACAGGAATAAAATCTGTTCCTATAGTGGCCAAAAATGGGTAAAAAAGTTTTGGATAATCAGATGGATACTTTTGTATTTGAATGCTGTATAAAATCGCGTATACAAACACAAGGCCGATTGTGAACAGATTATACATAACTAAAGTTAAATCAAATACGAACGAGGAATAAGTTGAATTTCTCTTTATGTTATTAATATCTCTTAAAAAGTTATAAACGTTGTAACTGCTCGAACATAGTATAGTAACGTGGCACGCGTATTGTATGACCTGTATGATATAACCGTAAGATTTCTTTTCACAACACCAAACAGGCGTAAAACTTACAACCACTAGACAAGCAGTTACTAAAATTAGGAAACGTTTAACTGATTTACGATATCTCTGATCTAAAATTTGTATGAATCCACAATCTATTCCGAAACACAGATGTAAAACTATCAAGAAACATGTCTGATATTTTGATGTATAGCGCTTTTCCATTTATACAATTTTTTTTAACTTGTTCTCCTTTTATTGCAACAGTAATAAGGTACTTATTTCTGTCGGTATTGTAGGTGAAGTATTAAAAAAAATAGAGAAACACTCACTCGATTGCTATTTAAATATTTATAATAGTATTGAAAATGTGAGCTATTGTTTACCAGTAAAGCGATATCTAAAGTGCATCTAAAGACAATATTACTAATGAAATATTGATTATTGTTGAAATTTCTAATTAGTTAAACTTTTTATATATTTTTGGCTTTAATTTTATTTATTTTACAAGGATATCCTTTCGTTGTTACGTAAATTGTAATAATTGCTTTCTTGCGGTAAGTCCTGCCCACAGAAACACTTTTGATTTTTGGCGTCTTAGGTCAGACGGTTTGTTAAAGGCTATGCTTTTAAATGTTAATTTCTTCTTTTGTCCTCTTTTTTCTCTTATTCTCTTCTTTCCAAGTTCATGTCTCAAGCATTTCTTCCCCATTAACCTTATAAGGTACGAATCCAGAGATGTTTTCCTTTTGAATACACAGACTTTGCAGTAAGTTCTGAAATGAGATTTTCGCAATGACTACTATTAAAGTTCTTAAAAAAGTTGTATATAAGAGTTTTTTATGGACCAGCAATGTATCAGGTACACCCAATTACATTGTATGGTTCATAAACAGCAGTTGCTGATAGTTTAAACTAATTAAAGCCACCCGCAAAAATTTATTTAATGGCGACTCACATGGCGACATACATTTCTAAAAAAATATTCATATCAATATTGTAGGATAGAATGAAGTTATTGACGAGAAAACTTTAATCACATTACCTCATACCTGTAAGTAATATTTTCTTTTTCTTTGATCAAATATTTATTCAATATTTACTATAAAGATCAAATTTGGTTATGAAAGTCATACTGTCGATTCATAGCACACCCAGTCTGGTGCCTTTTGAAATGAAGATATCCAGTTTGGAGATCGAGTACATGGATAAGATACCGAAATGTTTAATATATTTCTTCGCTACTGTTCATCTGTTATTCAATATAGATTGTGGGTTCATCGCCGTGATAAACAAAAAGCGAAGGCGTTTCGTAAAATATTTCTTTTTAATCAAACTTATTATCGCTGTAATTACTGTTACGATACCTTTATGGGATCTAAAAAATAATTTCGCCGGAGCCTATATTATTGTGTACATATTTCAATATCTGTCCAATGTTCTTGTTTTTTATTTATGCAAGTATAATATTTACGAATTTCTTTTGGAAATGTTCTTTTTAAATTATAACTCTAAAAGTAAAAGGCATTGTATTTTTCTATACGTAATTGTTTCCGTGACCTACGTTGTTATATCTCTCGAAATTTTGGTTAATATTATAAGTTGTAATCTCATTTTCTATAATTGTTTCTTGCATTATATCCCTGTATCGGTAATATATTTACCTTTACATGCGATAGATTTAATTCCGGTTATACAAATAATAATTATGCATCATATTAGTACAAGCCTTTCGGACGTCGTCAAGAGATTGAAAAACTCTAATGATAAAGAAGACATTAGAAAAATTCGGTATACCTATGTCGGTATTGTTGATTGTTGGTGTAAAATACAAGAATTGTATTCGAGATTGGTAAGTTTCATATTAACAAGAATTAAGATATAATTTTTTTTAATGAATTCACTAATAAATGACCACTATTGCAGGTACTTGTAAGTTGTATAAACGATACGCCGAAGTTACTGATCTTACTATGGTTTATGTTGTCGTTTATCAAACATAACGTGAGTGCTTGTTATTGTAATAAACTATAATAATTAATAAAGATCTATACCAAATACTTGAAAAACTTTACGAAAAACACTTGAGTAAATCCAAAAACATAAAATTTTGTTAATTCAAACATTAATCTTACCATTTCGTTTATTTATTTAAAGGAACTGTTTACTTTAATAGTATACAGATCTTAACAGAAATATCTGATAAAGTCAATGCTTTTTAATAAAGACTTTTAAATATTTGCAGGTTGAATTGTTTATATTAACTGTTCAATTTTCATTGCTGCTTCTGATCGGCATTAATATTATTGCACCAGCAATAACAGTAGAATTGGTGAAGTCTAAAATTAAAAATTTGGAAATCTGTCTGAACGAAATGCGGTCGCATATGACAGGTAAACTCAATAACAGAACGTTATCATCTATTTGAGTGATCATTATTTATTTTAATTATTCACCATCTCATCATCTGTGATTAAAGAGAATGTTATAAATAACAAAGCAAAGAGGCGAGCACATATTTCATTGAAGTTCTTTCCGTAAGAATGTGTTTTTTTTCTTCTTACTTCTATAAATATAGGTCCTATACCAAGTTTTTTACTTCGTCAAGTGTAAATAGTTTTGACGTTTTTTTAGGTCAAAATAAGCAAGAAATCGATTGCCTTGTACAATACATAAAAGGTCGCCCCATAGTTGGGAAAGCTTGGGACGTTATCCCACTTGATCTGCAGCTTCCTTACAGCGTTATCAATATTTGCGTTACTTACATTATCGTCATAATCCAGTTCACAAATTTCTATGGCTAATAATGTTTAATTATTATTAAAAATTAGTTTGTTAATAATAACATTATTGTGAAACCGTAGATTAGTTACGTACGCTGTATTGCTTTATTGCTCATTAAAATATGTAGTGCAAGATGTTTGTTTTATTTGATGTTGACAGTTTTGAAAAAGGCGAATTTTATTGTGATAATTAGAAAAACAGTCTTCTTTGAAACATGTTACAATCAAAAATATTTAGAAAATGATTAATTTCTTAATTGTTATGTTCATAGATTACGAATCATATGTCCAAAAATCGTACGAGATCGTCCCTTTCGGTTAATGATTTCGCTTTCACTGTCTTAAATTTAGAATTTTTATCAATAATATATATCTCAGATATGTTTTTCAGATGTAAGATAAATTAACAAAATTAGGCAACAGACCTTGTTAGAATAAGAAAAAGTCTAGTTCATAATTCTTTTGAATATATTAGACCAGTGACCATGTAATTTTACAAGAGGATCAGTCAAGATCGAAGATCAAGTTTTACAAGGGAGATCGAAAGAGATTCTTAGGTATACAGTTGTATTTAAATCAAAATGTGTAATAATTTTGTTGATGATTATTACCTCGTAAGTTACACTTCCCTAGTACATTGTGGGAACAAGTGATTCTGTGGACAGCTGTACATTTCGTTTAAAAGTGCGAGTAACTGCCATGATACAATGCTTGTTGGGCGCTATTTTCAAGATTGAAGTTGTGGTGGATGTCATTGTGAATTCAAATAGAGTGACTCTCAAAGAGCTTAAAAAAGCAAAGCACTGTATGATGGTAAAATTACAATGGAGCATCCAAAAGACAGAGAACCTATAAGTGTAGTCTTTCAGAGGCTCTTTAATTCTGTCATTAATGACAGTATAACGCCGGATGCGTGAAGAAAAAGAGTGGTGGTTTTGTTCTTTATGAAAGGCATCGTTAAAAAACTTTAGTCCAGTACCCTTCACGTCTTATATTCGAGAGTCCATTTAAAACTTAAACAAAGACTTGATGACTTCTGGTTCCTTGACGAGCTCTGTTTCAAAGAGAGATTTGTGCCATCGAATACCTTTGTACATTAAGTCATTAATGCAGAATACCCATTACTCGACTCCAGTACTTTAGAATTAAGAATGGAAATTTACTGCCTAACTATTAACATCTTATAATTGTCTACACCTCAAGCAGCGTCGAAATGGCTCACTCGTTCCTGAGAAAGAGAGGCAGTATTCTGTGCGCATGAACCTCAATAAACTCTACAGCCTGGCTACAAATTAGAATTTTAAATTATGCAAGTTGTAAAATTTTAAAATTTTGAAATTGATTATTTCTATCAATCCATTTGACCGCGTAATGAAAATAATTAAATCTTAATAAGATGTGCTTCATCCACGATCCTAAATTGATCAACCGACCTTTACTGAACTGTAAACTCTTAAATTTTAATATATTGTATAAATTACTCCATTTATAAAATTAGAATCTAAATTAATAACTTTTTTCGAAACTATAATTGAAAGCCAATATTAGACATATATCTTTATTTCGATAATACAGATGCTACGATTGCAATCATTAATGCTATAGGTGAACCGGAAGAGTGTTATTGGAGAGTTGAATTCATATTAAATATTGAGGTAGAGAACTTATATAACTAGTATTTTAATAAATAGGAAATATTAATCAAAAATGATGATTATGATGAAGTGACAAAAAATTTAAAGTACCGTAATTGTAACGAAATTGAATTGGGTGTAATAAAAGATTAGATGAAATTTTTTGAAATTGTTAATATTTGACTTTACTGAGAACTTAATTATATATATGTGCAAGTTGTACGATTACGATAAAATAAGTTACAATTATGTTGAAGATACTAAAGAGAATATCTACATCTACTGATACTACGTCCCACGCTTTGTCCATAATGCGGCGCATGTTGACATATTCTATCAGTTGTATCAACTCCTCTTTGATCTCTGCTGAAATAGAAACTACAGTTATATCTTCTTCATCAGTTGATATTCCATAGCTGGACATTTTCCTCATGCAATAATGGGGGGATTCGGGCCGTTTCACACAATACTGGCTCAGTACGGGTTAGTGGGGAATAGTTGAGATGCAAATTTTTAATCAAATAACCCCTGATGAAAAATTTGTAGTGTTACTATTTTAGTATATACTAATTACCAAGGTTTTTTCTTACTGTCAGGTTTGGAAGAGCTAAAAAGATTTTGATATTGATTTACGATTATGAATTCATTTCTAGGTTATAGTAATTCTTTATGCTGAAGGATTAATTTAATTATTATTTTTTTTAATGCAGAATAATAGAATTGTCAGACACTTACCTGATTTATCAAAAATCATATTATTTAGCTGAATTTGACGGTGTTTGATATGATGCTTGATAATCTGTGCACCAATAGCGGGTAGGGAAAAATTTAACATTATTTGAATCGATTGAGTAAAATTATAACTGTTCCAAATTTCCTAAAAACATATGTTTAATTAAATTGTTGATTTTCGATAACAACTTTGCGTGGTAGATTTTTTAAAGGTTATTTCTATTGTCGCGAAAGGAACAACAGATTAAATAGCATTTTTTTTTTATCTCTTGTTGCAATTGTCAATGTAACGTCTTTAGTGTGATCGTGTAGTGAACAGTCTAAACGTAGTTAGACACTGCTTGGCTGGTAAGTGTCTTGATACCATTTAATGTCTAACATTAATGTGACCTTGGTATAATAGTAAGTAGAAATTTCACTTGGTCATCATCAGCCGATAGACCGGGTCCCGTTAGTTGTAGTGTGGGAGCCCTTACATCGCATGTATTTAGTAATCAGTGTAATAAATGGGTTGTAGAAATTTTATGCTACGTGAGATCTTTTTATACAGTATCAAAATTACACTTATTGCTCAGTAACATCAGTTTGTAACAACGCCATTAGTCCCTATATAATATCATTTTCTAGCCGATCTCTTGCTTCACCTCGATATAAAATGAAATTTGATAAATATACTTTCTTATTTAAAGTAAAGAACAAAACGTTACTTGCGTGTTTCTCATGATCTTTCAATAAATAAAACAACTTCCACATAAGTTTCGGAGGACAGGTAATCACACTAACAAAAACCTGGAAAATAAATAAACATGAAATATGAGGAATCGACATAAAGAATAGACGTTCAATACTTACCAGTCTAAAATATAAAGGTTTAATTTTATCCCAACAATTGGCAAAGTCTGTGTAAAACTGACGAATTTTGTTCACATTTCCTTCATTAATAATTAATTCAAAGTGCCGAATGGTAGCATATGTATAAGTTATAACAATTATTTCTACAAGTGGAATTGTATCAACAGGCAAAGTCGTTAAATGTTTGATAATATTAAAAAAAATATATAGATTAGAGACATTATGAAGACGACTTTTTGTATATATAGTAGTATGTAATTGCAATATACACAAGCAGAAAATTAACAATATCCAAGTAATAATGAAAATTTCTAAAGATTTGTTTCTTCCAATGTTATTGTATTTTATAGAAGCCAAATCAATCAAAAAGTTGCTAACCTTGTAGTCGAATGAAATGAAAAATAAAATGCAAGAAACATTATGAACAACATGTAACAAATAACCAAATATTGAAAAGTCAGATGCCCACAGAGGTACAATATTTAAAATTATTATTATGAAGGAATATAATCTGAACATAATTTTGAGGCAGGGGCGATATTTTTTACGCAGCAATTGAACCAAACCACAATCTATGCAAAACGGTACTTGGAGGACTGTGAAAATATATACTAAAGTAATGGATATACGTTGCTTTTGTTTCATCCAGTTATTTTTTACCGACATTTTGGAGATTGGTGATTTTATATGCGCGTCTTATAGTACCGAAATCGGATGATCGAATGTTCATAATTCGATGATATACTTTAACAAATCGATATTGATATATCAAATTATAATGAAGTTGATATTTACACCATACTACCCAATAACTATCATGGTTCATACGATTGAATGTCGTAAATATAATATTATTTACATTTTTCAAACATCACTTTGATAAATTACTGTCATTCAAAAAGGCAAACGACAGTTAATTTTTTAGGGAAAATTACTTGGACTTATTTATTAGAGGTGGTAGACGATCAAGGACATCGGAAGCGCTCTTCAGTCTGCTAGCGGTGTCAAAGTATTTATTCTAGTCTTAAGGTCAGCGTAGTTATCAAAATTATAATCATCATTATCTATTATAACAAAGTAGTAACAACATTGCTCTAAAAATAGACCGTTTTTATAAACGTGCTTTTCCACCTAGGCTATGTTCTACATACTTTGTATATATTGTACTTTAGCCCGGTGGTCTCGGACTATTAAGAATAGGACTAAGGTAAGATCTACTTATCGTAGAAGGCGACTACAAGGGTGTTCGCGGGCAGCGTGGGTAGGGGCCCTCACTGTCTATTAACGACGACAAGTACAAAGCGGTCTCGTACTTTGTGATAGTACACTGTGGATGCTGGGGAAGGTAACAGCTATCCCTGGGATGTTCTTTAGAGCAGTGCAGGGACGCACCGGTGCGTTCCATAGGAGATCCCAGGGCATTCTACATTTATGATGATCACCGAGGGAATTTAGTGGGAACAAATTTATCATAACCCTGTGTTCAACCCAGAAACAGAAAATTTCTACCTCGAAAAAAAGTTATAATTACTATAATAATACAGACTGTTATTATACAACGTATCCAACACCGTATTTTTCAAATTTAATATAAATGAAGTAATGGTATTACTTGAAAATTCTAGTCAACAATTTCAAATTTAATTTATTGCAGCTACGGTTCGGTTGGAACTAATATTAGTAATTAAGTTTTTTTTTGTTTGTTTTTTAGTGCCACTATACAAAGCTATTACACTGATTAAAATAGGTAAATGTAAAATGGTTCTATTCTTATAGCAACACCGTCGAAAGTTAACGTATTGTGAAAGTAAATGTGTAGTGATACATTCCAATGGTTGGCGTTGGGGATAACTCAAAAATGCCTAAATCATTCCCTTTACTCTTTGCTACAATTCAATTGTGTTTCGGTTACGAATGTGGTTTTACTGATTACTTTAAACCTAAATATCGATACATATTTAAATTCTTATTTTTAACATTCACCGCGGCCATGATGGTACTATCTTCTATTCCATTTTGGAGTTACAAAGTGGGCACATTGCTGTATACTTTGTATTTTATACAATATAATGGGTATTTATTAGTTTTATTTGCTTCTAATTACAATGTGTATAAATTCTTATGTGATTTGTTTCGGATTAATATACCTAACCCTCCAAAGAAACTGAATGTATACGGCATAGTAGCGATTTTATACCTCATCGTTGTGACTTTCCTACACTGTCTTGTCAATCAAATAAACTGTAAATATTTTCTTTCGACATGCTATTGGTACCATGTTCCCACTGTCATAACGTATATACCATCGTACTCCCTGGAAGTCATACCGATCATACAGGCGATAGTTTTGCAATGCATTTGCGCTTACATTGAAAATTTGAAAGCGATCGTTAAAATCGAAAAGGACAATATTAATAAAATACAGTCGCTGTATGCGGAAATAGCAGACTGCTACGATAAAATCAGTCCAATGTTTTGCAAATTGGTAAGTAAGGTATCTATTTTTAGAAACATATTAATCGAGAAGAAATATCAAAAGTGAAAAGTAACCTATTGAAATAATTTATATTAAAATTTCAGACGTTAATAAGCTTATTAACCAACGTTCCAAAACTGATGGTACTTCTATGGTATATGTTTTATTTTATTTTAATTGATGTAAGTTGATTCTGTTGCTATGTTTTTCTATTTTTAATTTATTAAAAATGGGTGTAAGGGTCCCAGAATATGGCACACGGGACCCAAGCCAATAAGGGATTTTGGATTTCCCACCTCGCTAGCCCAATGCTGGTTGGTGGGGAGTCAGAGCCTCATTTGTTAATTAGTAGGGTGCACCCTCGAGCAGTTCAGGTTTACTTGGGTACCGTGAGTTGTTGTGTGGGACCCTTTTCTTACACTCCTGTAAGAATATTGCGTAAGTACATCTTTTGGTATCTAAATGATTAATATTTCCAAAAATATTGTTAATAATATTCAATTTTATACTCTAGTGATTCATTCTCTTCCAGTTCAGGATTCCGAAAATAGTGTTTTTTGCATCTCTGTGCTTTCTAATTGTTGTCAATATGAGTATAACTTCAATTTTTACTGAAATGTTAAAATATCAAGTTAAATGCGTAAGGAAGTTATTAGTGGGTGGTAAGATCACGGATTCAGGTAAGTAACTGTCTTCGTAATTCATACTTTGTACTACTGGCGGTAGGTCTCTTTTGCCGGAGATCCTATATATAGGTACCACCGCAGCTGCTATTTCTATCCCTAGCACCACATTGCGTTCTATTGAGACATAAAGTATTGTTTTAATATGTTTTCAGTTCGAAATAAATTGGACATTTCCAACTGTTTGCTGTACATGGAAGAAAGGAGTATTGCGCAGAGGGCATGGAACGTCATACCTTTGGACATAGACCTCACCTATAGCGCACTCAGCGTTTGTGTTTCCTATGTCATTGTCATCATTCAGCTCACACATATATTGTAATGATATTATTATGAGTATTGATACTAATGTTGAATCACTAGATAGTTTTTAGCAACACTTACATTTTGCTAGATTTGTTTTTTATTTATAATTTAATGAACATGTTTAAATTTTATTAAAAATGCTAATTATAATGCAAATATAGGTAAATAAATAAATGTATTACAAATAATTTGTTTTATATCTATTTTATACATGCTTACATTTGAAATCAATGTCACGTGGTGTTAAGTAACAATGAGGCAGTAGATAATGAACACTACTCTCATTTGTAGTATGACTCTCATATGTAGTGGAAATCAGGTTTACTGGTGGTACTATCGGCAGGTTTACAGTATAAAGATATGAAATAGGCGATTGTCTTACAGTCTCGGCTGTTAAGAATAGGATTAAGGTAAGCCCTGCATCTCGCAGAAGGCGACTAAAAGAGTTTTCTGGGTTTGCGGGCCTTGACGGTAGGGTTCTCATTGTCCATTAAGTGAGCCCAGGCGGACGATAAGTACGAAGTGGTCTCATATTTTATCGCAGCATACTGTTTATGATGGGGATAGCAACAGCTCTCCCCGGGATGTGCTTAGCAGCAGTGTATAGAGGCACCTGTGAGTTCTGTAGGAAGTCCCGGGGCCTTCCGCAATGCACTGTGGATGACCATGGAGGGCGTTGTAGTGATTATAAATTCCACATAACCCTGTGTTTTGGGAGAAAGCCCAGAAACAGAGTATCTCGAGAAGATATTTCCCGCGACAAAATAAAAGTTAGACAGTCGAATTGAAAAATCTCTAGTACCAACTAAATTAAAATGTGGCCGTAGAAATAGATCACATACCTTCAGTATTTTAGTTAAGAGACGAAAGCTTTCCGATTGAATTAAAAGCAATTATTGATACATAAATCATTTATTTATTTTTAAATAATTAGAGAATATTAATGCAGAACAAAATTCAAACAACGTGTGTAGTGCACATAGTGCTGGTAAGCTCTTCAGAAGGAGGACCGACGAGTTGATGACGATGGGGAGTAACAGGCTGTTCCTAATAGTGGGCATTCATTGGCTAATAACACAGATATATTGAACGAAAAAATATTGTAAAATATTGTTTTCGCTACTTTTAGATACCGTGAATCAAAGCTATACAGGTGCTGATATCCATAGTTTATGTTGTGAAAACTTATCAATATTATTGTGCTTTTCTAGTATCATGTTCAGTAGTATAATATTACTATTACAATACAATAAAATGTATAATCAATCATAGAGATGAGTAAATTGAATTATTACAATTAAGTATGTGACGCAAATATTGAGAATAGTTTTGGGGAGACGGAGGTCTATAGGGATCACGCCCCAAGCCTTCTCTTCTAAACTTCTCGTCTTCATGTACTGTAACAATTTGCTTGCGGATTCCTTGTCAGTATCTGTACCAAATATTCTACTAATAAATTATTTATTTCATTGGTAAACAATCAATTATGCACTCTTACATTATCAAAAGTACATAAACAAATCATGAAAATAAACTAACATGATTGTAAAATTCAGCATTGACATTAATTTTTGACACATTACAAAGGTTAAACAATATCATAAGAGTGTTACAATAAATAAAAAAATATAGCAGTTACAAAGAAAAAGTAATAATAATGGTAATACAGTAGTTAAATTGATTTCCATAAGTATAAAGCTTTACGAAATCTGTATAATGAATCCGTATGAATGTCGACAGATTTTCTGCAGCAGTGTAATAGCTTGTACAGACTAAAAGCCGAGGAGTTGTAACCCAACACAGATATCAGTAGTGGAGACAAAAGAAGAGTAATCGTATATTTTGAAATAGCTGGAACTCTAATATTAAAATTGGATAAAGAAGAGGAGTCAGTTTTATTCTCAAACAACTTAAATAAGAAGGTTAAGTCCAAGGTAATTCTACGATTAAAGAAATTATTGTGGAGTAGTTAGGTCTATCAGCGTACGGAAAACCTGTATCAGCTCTACAAATGTTCCTAGCGAGGTGTCAAAGGAATGTATTTTGAGTCCGCTTTGGTTTCATGGTATTATTGAAGATTTAAAATAAACGATCTTTGAAATCGTGATAGCTCAGTTATTAACTTCGTACACAATAATGTCTGCAGATTTTTGGTAATGAAATATATTGTGAAAAAATTTACGAATTTTACAAACAATTGCTTTTAGTTGAAATTTGACATCTATCAAAGTTCACATACAGAACAAATAGATATATAAAAAAAAATCAATGTGTCGAACTATTTACTGATGGTCTCTCTTCTATCGTTTAGGTAGGTACCGCCGCAGGTCATATTTCTGCTGCCAAATAATTTTGTGCAGACTTTACTGTGTTTCGATTTGAAGGGGGTATGCTAGTGAAATTACTGGGATAACGAGACTTAATACGTTATGTTTCGTGGTAACGAGCACAATGTGGTACTGTGTATAGCACCTCAACTAGCACCACGTTATTATTATTAAGCGTTTCACTATCATAAGGTGGACGCCGTGTCCGTAACGTCGCTTAATAAAATATAAAAAAAAAACGGTAAAAATAACTTACACTATTAAAAGAACACATTTCTCTCGTAAAACATATTTACCTGCCATTTTAAAATTTTTCTCTAGTAACAATATTCTTATAGTCTTCATTCGGAACTTGATCATCTCAACTCCAATTGCTGGTACGGTTAAGTGTATTAGTATGAGCAGAATCATTACCAGTTGAGAACTATATACGAACCACGTCATCTTAAACATAGAAAATCCAATATTATTGTTCACAATTGTGGAGCTCAGGGTTTCTTCTCTTCATTTCTCTTTAACTTCCACCATTTTACCCTCATTTGTTCATCATGTATGTTAGATATTAAGGAAAAATTACTAGTTATAAACATTTTATTGGAAAAATAGTAATTCTATTGACCCGTACAAAAAGAACAAGAATGAATTGAGAATGAATTTCTATATACTTTTGTACTGTTTATATTTCACTCTGAAATGTATTTAATAATTGAGAATGTTATTTTTAAAGTGTTATACTAATTATTCCACAATTGTTACAAAATGCATAATAATGTAATAGCTGTTTTGATTATTCGTGGCGTGAGTTGACATTTTATTGTATAAACTTGTACTGTGGATTTTGTTCTCACTCTCGCTTTGCATCAGAAGTGTGTTACGCGTAACGAACGTCTCTACGTGTGTTGTATATTGTGAATAAGTAAATATCATTCAAGAAAAGTGTCTTTATGAACTATCGCCGATTTTCTAATATGTATAATCACTTATATACAAACAGTTAAAGTGAAGAGAATAATAGGTAACTTTTTGTCAACAAAGTTATCATAATCGTTATGGATTCAGACAATGTAAGTATTGACTTTTAATTTACATATATATAGAAATATACTGGTAAAGTTTAACTCACGTTATTTTTCAAATCTTGAAGAAAATACCACAAAATCAGCATCAGTTTTGGCGTATTCGGGATTACATTTATCATCACCTGTAAAAACGATTTAAGTATAAATTTTTTGGCTGTCTAACAAAAGTTTACTTTGCTGGAAAATCTTATATCACTTAACAATTTGAAATCGAGTTTAAATAATAGCCATTATGTACAAAAAGTTAATAAAGGCAAAGTGCAAAACATAACCACTTACTAGTTTAAAATATAACGATTTGATTTTGTCCCAACAATTTACAATCTCCATATAAGTGTTTTGTGCTTCAGAAATATTAATTTTCGTAATAGCTATAGCAGATCGCACAACACCGAGAACGTTATAAATGTGACAGAGAATCATAATTTGTACAACAGGAATAATCTCTACCGCGAACGACGGATAATATCCCAACAAATAAATAAAAGGTATAGGAATGATTGTCTCTATGTCTTCTTGAAATATAATGACTATTGATAAATTTAAACATATAGTAGCAAGCGCATAAACAAAAGCGACGATTTCAAATCTACTCGTATTCAGCTTGTTACTTTTTACCGACGAATCAATTGAAAGGATATCCTCTAAAAAGTGATATACGTTGTACTTGCAAAAGGTAAGCAAAACTGTATATAATATATATTGAATGATATATACATTATATCCAAGATCATTAATTGTGAAATAAAATATCGGTAAAATTGAATTCAATAACATCAAAATGCTGACTAAAACCAAAAATAATTTAGAAAAAGTTTTAAATCTGGGCGGAATCAATTTTATTACACCGAAATTCATTCCAAAGCAAAGGTGTAAGATAGCGAAGAAGAATATTGTGGGCCATGACACTTTCATTTTAGTATTTTATTATCTACTTGTTACTGTTGACTTCGTGTTACAATAAAGAAATTTTGGAAAGAAATGTGCTCTCTATTTAATTATTCGTGATGTGTTTACGTTATTAAAATGTGTTGATAGGGATCAACATATTAGTTTGATGTGACATTACATTACTCATATTGCTGGATTCAATTAATGAAATAGTAAACCTTTATGTTGAAAAACATGAGTGTAAAAGAAAAAATAAAGGTAAGTTCAGCTATTTTACAAAAAGATGTCTCGATATACAATATCCATGGATCAAGTAACAAGTGGAACCCGAAGTTAGTAAACCGTTCTCTCTTGTAGTACTTCGGCGACCATACATATATAGCAAATTTGTTAATATGGTAAATTGCCGACATAAAATTAACAGGCGTTGAAAATAACTTTTAATTTGCTATTTTTCTGTACTATATTTTTAAAGTACATCACTAAAGGAATATGTAAATAATTACTTAAAGTTATTGGGTTTTTGTTAGTAAGCGCTGAGTTGACGTAGAGTTCAGTAACAATGAACACATTAATGAAGAAACGAAATAATTGGATAGAAAACGTAGAAAAGATTCCAAAAATACTGATCAGATATTTTTTCGCGATCCAAGTGTTTTTCGAACTGGATTGCGGTTTTGTTTCAATATGCGACGTGAAATATAGGAGTTTGTTGAAAAATATATTTCGAATGAAATCGATTATTGTTTCCATTTTTGTTTCTTATTTGTTATGGAATTTTACAAACGATAAACTATTTTTTTTATTGTATGCCGTTCAATATACTATACTTACGATTACATTAATACTTTCTAAAGCCAATCTTTACAATTTTCTATTAAACGTTGTCGAAATATTGATGTGGAAACAGTTGAAAAAATTAAAATGGCTCGGATTTGCTGCAGTTGTCTACACCTTTGTCATTATCTGTATGAAAATAATCGCAAATACTTTGAATTGCACGTTTGTTATTAAATCATGTTCTACTTTTTTAATACCCAGTGCTGTAGTTTTCTGGTGCATTATTGCTTTAGACCTGATACCAGTTATACACGTGATCACCTTGCTCTGTATTTATTTGAATCTCAGTTCAATGAGTGAAATGTTGTTAGTCGATGAAATGAACTTTTTTCACATCCGCTCCATGTACATATCAACTGCAGTTTGTTGGGAGAAAATTGAATCTCTTTACAGCAAATTAGTAAGTATAATGTAAAATTAAGTGTAATAGATTAAATTGCCATTTTTAACTGCATGTATATTTATTTTCGGTAGATATTCCTTGTTGCGCTTTTTGATACACCGAAGTTCATGTGTATCTTGTGGCGTACGCTTTATCTTATTAAAAATAAAGTAAGTATTTTTAGTATTTATTTTTAATGCATACTAAACATTTGTTGCTCTCTTATTCAACATTTTAGTAACATAAGTATTTCTTAACATTTCTATAATAAATAGACTTGGAGAAGGACTTTTAAGAGTAGTTCCTTTATAGTAATTTTTTTTACGATACGTTGTAGGATATTCTAAGAATTAAGCAAAGACAAATTTAATCATCCTTTTTTCCGTTTCAGGCAGGCTGGTTTATATCCGGCATTCAGTTCATTATGATAACTTTTATATCGATACATATGTTTGTTCCGGTATTCCTTGTGGAAATGGTAAATAACAAATGTAAACAAATACGACTATCCATCAATAATATCCTCATCAAAGAAGCGTTAAGCGGTAACTATCCTATTTATTAACCTTATATTTATTGCATTCTCTATTTTGTTATAAAAATCCAAATGTCTAAAGAAACTTTTACTTTGTGATGGGTCCATAACAATGAGCTAATTACATATATCTTTATCATTACAAACATCCACTGCTGGACATGGGCCTCTCCCACCAAAAGGTCTATTTGGGCAATCTCCCATCACGTTGTGATTGAATTGTGATTAAACCAAAATCAAGTGAGTAATACTGAATAGTCGTTAAATGGTAGTAAGTAGATAATTTATTATAAAACAATTTAACCAGTAATTAAAAGTAATGAAATATCATAAGTATTAATTGCTTAAGGAAACTACAGAGAAGTGAATTTGAAAGCAATGTTTATTTTTCAGATGAAACTAAGATACAGGCTCTCAATCTTCTGGAGTACATGGAAGAGAGACCCATATTAGATAAAGCTTGGAATGTCATGCCTCTCGATTTGAGATTATCTCTCGACATCATAAACATATGTATTACTTATCTAATTGTTATTATACAGTTCACACATATGTATGATTAAATACGAGTAAATTATTTATTTTAATATTCTACGAGACGAGCAAAGCTATCACCTCATGGTAAGTGATACTCTTGCTCATAATGAAGCGACGCTGGTTAAGGTGCCATCTTAACTAGTACCGGGTTGTTATGGAGAAGCATATCACTAGAAATCGTGATAGCCTATCGGTTGAACGCCTGCCTTTCACTCCGAAGGTACCGGGTTCGAATCCGGCCTGCACCAATGAATTTTTCAATGTATACACAGTTAGTATAACACTAACTAATATCACATGCTTTGGTCCATGTATCAAATTGTATGGCTTATACCTTAAAATAGCATATCACTTACTATCAGGTGATCGGCTTGCTCGTCTCGTCACCTCGCTGAATAAAAGAAAGGAATATTTTGATTGTTGTTTCAATGTTTTGATATCCAATAACATATATCAATCTACATATATATGCGGTTAACAGGTTTATTATATTCTGTAAGAACTGATTCATCAAATATTTATTTGATGTATTTAAATAATGATAATGATAAAAATAATATAAAACTTTATTTATTTTTATAGCTTTCCTATGTATATTTACATCTAGGTAAATACTTACATAAATACTCAATAAATGAATTTATTTATTAAGTCCAATACATGTATATATATATGGTGATTGTATGTAACATATGTCATATTTATTTAATTTATATTATCACTATACTCTATATATAATACATATAATCTATGTACATTAACCATACTATTAATTTTCTTTTCTTTTATCTAATAGTATTACCTTTTTTATTCTTTTCACATCCTGAAAGATTGACTGTAAGTGAATAAATATATTGTGATATTAAGTCCATTTTATTGATTACTGTATCTCTCATATACATATTTTATTCCTCCTGTTTTGTTTGTGAAAAAATAGTATAAATAAATAAATATTTGTGAAATATACAGGAAACATGATAGAAAATTAAAATATGACAGGATATGTGAATAGAATAGAAACAGATTTTATCCGTAGTTTCGAGGAAAGCACTCAAAGGTACCTCAGTGTCCCGTAGTTTTATTAAACTACGCAGATACCAAAGTGTCTTAGTCATTCGCAAGGATTTTACAACTTGAATACGTAATTTATGGCGCCGCTCACTGAAGGAAGCCGGAGTTAGCATAACTTAACTCTGCGCTGAAAGCTTCAAAAGCTCCATTACCATATCATGTATAGAGATGATCAATAAACTCATCACAGTATTACCGGTTTGTAAAATTTTGATGCTTGTGGTAGGTCTTCATTGCAGAGGATCGTCTAAATCAGTGTTTCTCAAGGTAGGGCGTAGGTTGGCCCACGAGGGGGTGTTTCTGTCATTTAGGAGAGCAATCTAAACTTAAAAAAAATGCTAATATTATTTATTTCATGTTTTGGGGGCTTTGTATAGAAATCATAAGGTCCGAGGGAACACAGAAAAAATATTTTATTCAAAAGTCTGGTGTTGGACTAGAAAGGTTGGGATACACTAGTGTAGCTATTGTAGTTACCACAGTAGCTCCTTTTTCATCGCCAAATAGTAATGTGTAAATATTACTCTATTCCGGTTTGAAATATGTTTAAAAATTACTGAGGTAACTAAATTTAATACGTTTCGTCTCAAGGTGTTGAGCGCAATGTGATGCTGTGTATACCATCTTAAACAGCGCTGTTGTTATGGGCAAGCGTATTACTTACCATAAGGTGAACATCCCTCTCGTTTCTTCGCCGCATCGAATAAAACAAATCTCATAGAAATTAGAAGAATCTTCGAGCTTTTTATATAACATACAGCTACTTGGATTTTCGCTCAAACTCATTTTGTTACCGTCGCTGTGGTGTGGTTATTAATAATATGTTAAAATTCATGATTGTCGTATGACTCGTGTTTAAATTTGTATGTTATGGTTATACTCATCTCCAATTTTCCGACTTTTGAAGTAATTTTTTTGTATTATTTTTAGTTAACACATTCAATGCCGACCACTCTGATCCGAGAGAGGTGAGACTCTTTTAGCGGCGCCTCCCACTCGGATCCGAGCGAGCAGCACGTTTATCTTCTATCAGTCAGTAAGCCACTAGTGTTTAAAGCGATTGTACGTTGTTTTACGCGGTCACTCTGACATTATAGTTAACTTACTTTAAAAAAAATTGGTTCCCAGGTATCGCTTTCCATTATTTCGAAGGCAGTGAATGTGTTAAATTAGATAACCATACCAAATATTTTTAATTGTTCATACGACCATCATGGTCAAACTTTAAACTTTACTTTGAAGATAACAAATTTCTATATATTCTATATAAAGATTTGTGTAAGTTTATCACTAGTCGTGTATTGTATAAAACCTTCACCACAAAATATAGAATGTTACTATACTGTAGTAATATATTGATTTAGTTCATTTAAATTCCAGTCCATCCGCACGCAGGCGCGTCATGTACACCAATAACGAGTGCATCAATCAAATTGAGATTACAAACACTGACAGGTTGAAATCAACGCACAGTGTTTAGATTTCGATATTATATGACATCTTTTAAATGTCAATGCGTGTTTTACTAATATAAGTTCTTGTTTAATGCAATAAACAAACAAATTATCTGTTTATTATGTGTGTATTATACATACAAAGAAATCCAGATAAATATACAAAGTTCAATAGAAATTAAGGGCAAAGGCATTACACTACATATTTTATTGCATTAGGCATTACCGTTCTGCATTGATGTGCTGCGCACGTGCCATGGTGCTACGTTTTGTCGAAATACAGTGTTGTGTAGTTTTAAAATGTCTACACTCAGTATTTGCAGTAAGTGCAGTAGCTGTAATGTTGTGGTTAATGAGTTGCTTGCTTTCGTTAACAATAAAGTGGATACTCTCCCGGAAA